>CAWUDS030001550.1:170000-172500 GCA_963859935.3 Lathyrus sativus
ACACACACGCGCACACACACACACGTACACATGCGTGCGCACACACACATACGCACACACACACACACACACACACGCGCGCATGCATCCTCACACGCGCATGCGCGCATACACCTGCGTGCACCTATGTGCACACATACACACACGTGCGCACGCATACACACACGCTCTCACACAAACATACACACACACACACACGTGCACACGCATACACACTCTCTCTCTCACACACACACACACGCGCGTGGACACGCACACACAGACACACACACACGCACACACACACGCACATACACACACACACACACACGCATACAAACACACGCACGCACGCACACTCGCATACACACACACACATGGACTCGCGTGCGCACAAACACGCGCGTGAACATACACACACAGACACAAACACACACAAACACACGCGCACACACACACACACACACACAAACACACACACACACACACGTGCATGCACACACACACACATACGTGCGCGCGCATACATATACACGTGCACACACACACACACAAGCGCACATACACGCACACACGCATGTGCTCGCACATACAAACACACACAAGCGCGCGAGCGTTTACCTACACACATAGGCACGCACTCATTCACACGCGCACGGGCACACAGACTCACACACACACAAACACGTGCGCGCGTAAGCACAAACACACGCGTGAGCCCACATACACACACAAAAAAACACACACACACACACATGCACACACACACACACACACTCACACACTCTCACACAAACACATACACGCGCGCGCGTAAGCCCGCACATACACACGCACACACACACACACACGCAGACACGCGCACACAGACACACGTGCATACAATCACACGCACGCACGCATGCACACTCACACACGCACACAAATACACACACTCGCACTCACACACGCACACAAACAAACACATGCGCGGACACACACACACACACACGAACACAGGCGGGCGCCCATATATACACACATACAAGCGCGCGCGCGAGCGTGTACACACACACATGTACGCACGCACTCCCTCACGCACGCACAGTCACACACACACACACACACACACGAACACAGGCGGGCGCCCATATACACACACATACTAGCGCGCACGAGCGTGTACACACACCCATGTACGCACGCACTCCCTCACGCACGCACAGTCGCACACATACACACATACACGCACATACTCACGCACGCACACACACACACACACAAACACACACGCGTGCGCATGCAGAAACTCAGGTGTGAGCGCGCACACACACGCACACGTGCGCACACACACACACACACTCACACACACACGCGTGCATACTCCCACACACACGCACACACAGACACACACACAGACACGCACACACGCACACACAGACACACACACACGCAAACACGCACACACGCACACACAGACACACATACACGCAAACACACATACACACACGTGTGCACGCACAAATACACACACACACACACGCAAACACACGCATACGCACGTGCGTGCAACCACACACGCGCGTGCACATATGCACACGCACACACACACACGCGCGCATGCGCACACCTTCACATACACACGCGTGCGCACATATACACACACACACACGTGCGCGCCCTCACACAAACACACACACACACGCACGTGCGCGTCCTCACACAAACACATACACACACGCACGCACATACACACACGCGTGCATACACACTCACACACACACACACACACACGCACGCACGCACGCTCGCACGTATGCATGCAAGCATGCACACACGCGCACACACACATACACACACGAACACACACACGCGTGCACACACACACACACACAAGCACACACACATACACATGCGTGCACACACTCTCACACATACACACACACACATGCACACACACACAATCACACGCACACACACACACGCGCATGCGCACACTTTCACATACACACGCGTGCGCACATATACACACACACGCACGCAAACACGCACCCACACAGTCACACACACACGTACGCGCCCATACACAAACACACACACACACACGTACGTACGCACACACACACACGCTCACACGCACCCTCGCACGTATGCATGCAAGCAGGCACACACGCACACACACACACACACATGCACACACGAACACACACGCGCGTGCACACTCACACACGCACGCGCACATACACACGCGTACACACACTCTCACTCATACACACACACACGCGCGCACACACACGCGCACATACACACAGTCACACACACACACACGCACACGCATGCACACACACATACACACGCATGCACATACTCTCACACATACACACACACGCATACACACTCACACACAAATACTCACAAACGCGCGTGCACACGCACACACATAAACATGTGCGCAAACACACACACAAACACAGGCGAGCGCACATACACACACACACACGTGCATACTTACACGCACACACACAAACACAGGCGTGCGCAC
>CAWUDS030001551.1:0-10000 GCA_963859935.3 Lathyrus sativus
TGTGTGTGCGTGTGCGTGAGCGCAAGTGTGTGTGTGTGTGTGTGTGTGTGAGAGAGAGAGAGAGAGATAGAGAGTGTGCACGCGTGTGTGTGTCTGCGTGTGTGTGTGTGTGTGTGAGTGTGTGCGCGTGTGTGTATATGCACTCGTGTGTGTGTGTGTGTGTGCACGCGCGTGTGTTTATGTGCGTGTTTGTGTTCTTGCATGCGTGTGTGTGTGTGTGTGTGTGTGTGTGTGTGTGTGTGTGTGTGTGTGTTTGTGCGAAAGCGTGTGTGTGTGTGTGTGTGTAAACGTATGTGTGTGTATTCGTGTGTGTCTGTGTGTGTGAGAGCATGCGCACGCGTGTGTGCATGTGTGTGTGTGAGACCGTGCGCACGCGTGTGCGTGTGTGTGCTTGTGTGTGTGTGCATGTGTATGTATGTGCACGCATGGGTGTGTGTTTTTGGGTGCGTGCATGTGTGCGTGCGTGCGTGTCTATGTATGTGCGCGCACGGGTGTGTGTTTTTGGGTGCGTGCATGTGGGCGTGCGTGCGTGTGTATGTATGTGTGCGCACGGGTGTGTTTGCGTGTGCGCGCGCACGTGTGTGTGTGAGTTTGTGTGCACCTGTGTGTGTGTGCGCACGTGTTTGTGTGTGTGTGTGTGTGCGCGCACGTGTGTGTGTGAGTTTGTGTATGTGTGTGCACACGAGTGTTTGTATGTAATAGCACACGCGTGTGTGTTTGTGTGTGTGTGTGTGTCGACGCACGTGTGTGCGTGTGTATGCATGCACATGTGTGTGTGTGTGTGAGTGTGTGAGCGCGCACGTGTGTGTGTGCACGTGTGTGCGCGCACGTGCTTGTGTGTGTGCGCGTGTGTGCGAACGTGCAAGCGTGCGGGTTTGTGTGAGTGTGCGCGCGCACGTGTTTGTATGTGTGTGTGCCCCCGTGTATGTGCGGGTTTGTGTGAGTGTGCGCGCGCACGCATTTGTGTGTGCGTGCATGTGTGTGTGTGTGTGTGTGTGTGTGTGTGTGTGCACGCGCGTGTCAGTGTGTGTGCACGCACGTCTATGTGTGTGTTTGTGTGTGTGTGTGTGTGAGAGAGAGAGAGAGAGAGCGTGTGCGCACGGGCGTGTGTGTGTGCGTGCGTGTGTTTGTGTGTGCGCGTGTGTGTATATGCATACGTGTGTGTGTGCACGCGCGTCTGTTTATGTGCGTGTGTGTGTTCTTGCGTGTGTGTGCGTGTGTGTGCACACGTGTGTGTCTGTATGTGTGTGTGTGTGTGTGTGTGCACGTGTGTGTGTGTGTGTGTGTTTGTATTCGTGTGTGTCTGTGTGTGTGAGTGTGTGTGTGCACAATCGTGTGCGTGTGTGTGTGTGTGTGTGCACGTGTAACACCCTTTTTCTACCCCAAAATATTAAGGCAAAATAACACGGATTTCAGAGTAAATAATTAAGTTTCAATAAAAAGGCAAAAAGGGTGTACATTCTTCAAAGTCAACAAAATAGGTCTATACTCCGTAACTACGGGTTTTTCCCAAACTACATCATAAATAGCGGAACTCAAAGCATAATCAAGGTTTCTCCTCAATAAGGAAAATAAGTAAAATAATCCACTGATATAAAATCAACTCAAAGAACCCAACCCGATGTTACATATCAGAGCAAGACCCTCTAAGCAGCTAATTCAACTAATAACTCAAACTTCAAAAATGACTCCTCGACGGCGTCCACGGCTAAACTTGCTCATCTGCACGTTACCCACGTGGAGGTAACATTCAAACAGGCAGGATGATTAAAATAATTCATAATAATCAATGTATAACAATTAATGCATAAACAGCATAATAATTATATTCAGCACATTCATATTCCTCAAATATGCCTCAAAGGCTACAACGTCATACAAAAAGACTCATAGATGCAATGCAACACAACTCAATGCATATGGTACTAATCATCACAGCGTGATGGACACTGGGCCATCAACCCTCCATAGATCCCCATCAATAGGAACGATTCTACTAGAGAACCGGAGCACATCATAATACTTCACATCCGCACAGTGGGATTGAAGCCAAAGTAATTGAGGTCCTGAACCGAAGTCCGGATGCACATGAATGCATGATGCACACGTCATAAATCATCCTCATAATAACATTATAGGTGCATCATCATTCATAATACTCATCATATTCGTCATATTCATCATATTCATCATCATCAAACGTCATAGCTCATCAACACAGTCATCATCATACATCATGTGATCATAACTCGATATAATAATCATCTTCATACATCATAGCTCATCATAATAATCATCGTCACCACATAAATCACTGTATCTCACATAACTCATCATAATAATCATCGTCATCATATAAATCATCATATCTCATGTTATCACATAATTCATCATAATAATCATCATCATCACATAAATCATCATAATTTATCAAACATCATATCATCACAATTCATCATAATAATTAATCTCACACATCATGTCATCATATAATCACGTACAAATCACATATTAGCTCTGCTCATAGTCATATTATCACATATTATCCCATATTAATTCATAATACTACCCCATATTATCTCATATTAATTTATTAAATTATACTCGCGGTAATCCTCGCACTATCGCTTATCAATCACATAAACTTCATAGTTCTACTCATGTTAATTCGTCATATCATCACATAGTATTCACATATTAATTCCTAATATCATCTCACATTGCCTCATAATAATTCATCATAATTACACTCGCAGTAATTCTCATACTAGCACTTATTACTCACGCAACCTCACTGTCATACTCATATTAATTCATCATATTATACTCACGGTAATTCTCATACTATCGCCTATTAATCACATAAAATTCATAGTCCTACTCATGTTAATTCATCATATTATCACAGTTACCCTCATGGTAATTCATCAGGAAAATCGCAACATCAAAACATCAAGACATCACTGAACCAAAACATGATTCAGTAATAGGACATATACACATTTGAATTTGCAAACATAATTAGATATAAAATTATTGGGAAACCATCCCTTATCTATACTATGTTATATCCATGTTCATTAGCTTTCCAATGCTTCGAACGGGGGTCAAAACGGACTTACGGATCAAAAGTTACGTCCAAAACGATTTCGACCGAAAATATGAACAGTCGTGACGGACAGCAAAACGCTATTACGCTTCAGAACTTAAATCAATCCAAAAGTCCACACGATTCACTTTTCCAATGCCTAAAAAACATCCCTAAATCATCCCTAAGGTCTTACGGTGATAAAGGCACAAAATCTATGGTTTATTAGGCCAATCTGACAACATTTGCACTACCTAAAACACTATTTTCCTGCAATTGCTCAGAGTGCATCAGAGTTACTCACATTGAATATTCCTATTCCTACAGGGTCAAACATATCACAATCCAAGGTTTTGGCCACAAAGGCCTAAAGTTTCCCTTCTCATATCAATATTTAGTGTTACATACCATTACCCCTAACCTCAAAGCCTTATCATCAAATTCCCTAATTTCCCATAACCAACCCAAAATACCTTAAATCACAAACCAACCATAAACGCATCTAAAGGCATACATAGAAAATCATGAACAACGATACTCCCCATACTTTAGCCGATTCAAAGCTTTCACGATTAACTCCGACAATCTTCTGAAACTTTTGCCTCCACTGATCCCTCCTCAGAGCTCTGGCCTCCATTCTTTTCACGGTTAATAAAATGAATCCTCCACCTTCAGAATTCTATTTTGTCAAACTTAGACTTGGGCCACACAATTGGGCTTTTCCCATAACACCCTTACTAACTCTTCATAATGCTCAATTTATCTTTATTTCACTTATATTCATTTTAATCAATAATAATACTAATATTTTCATATAGTATACTATTAATTAAATAAATAGTCCAAAAATGCACATTTTCTCAATAATCCACAAACCACCGAAAACCACCCAAAATACGAATATTCTCAATTAAATAATTAATTAAAATATTCCGCTTAAATTTGGGGTGTTACAACTCTCCCCCACTTAAAAGAATTTTTCGCCCTCGAAAATTACCTCAATAAACAGAGTCGGATACGACTCTCTCAACTGATCTCCCACTCCCAAATCCAACTTTCTCCAGCTGGTTCTCCCAAACTACCTTCACCATAGGAATCTTCTTACCTCGAAGTTGCTTCTCGTTCATCAACCTGAACTAGCAATGCCTCAACAGTCAAATTATCTCTCACTTGTACACCATCCATCTGAATAAATGCACTTCCTCAGTTTAGGCACATGCCACATCATGTAAATTCACAAGCGACAGCGGTAAAACAGTCTAACATGCTACTTCTCCCACGCTTCTGCTGCGCCACTCTGATACAAATCAAAAAAACACGGTATGTGCTTCAGAGACTTCAAAGCTCGACCAACACCAGTCACCATCGTAACTCTCAGAACACGTCTTTTTTTGGATCTTCTTGATCTTTTCAGTCGTCTCTTACACAAATCTCAGATCCGAGCACAACACTCTCGCCTGAATCATATCAACACAAAGGAGTCCTACACCTCCTACCATACAAATTCTCATACGGTGCCATTCTGATACTAGAATGATAACTGTTATTTTAGGTAAACTCAACCAATGACAATGACTATCCCACGATTCACTTTGATCCAACACACAAGCTCTCAACAAATCTTCTAAAGACTGGATAGTTCTCTCTGTCTGTCCATCCGTTCGCGGATGATAGGCAGAACTCAACCTCAACTTAGTACCCAAAGCGTCTGCAAACTCTCCCAAAATCTCGATGCAAATCTCAGATTTCTATCAGAAACGATATTCAACGGTATCTCATACAACTTCACAACTCCCTCAGTATACATCTCAGCTAGCTTCAACATAGAATGATTAATCCTTATTGGTATAAAATAAGTTAATCTTGTCAATCTATCCATAACCACCCAAATCGAATCATATCCCTTCAAATTCTTCGGAAAACCCGATACAAAAATCCAGGGAAATACTATCTCATTCCACTCAGAAATATTCAACAGTTGCATCAGGCCCAACAGTCCCTGATGTTCAATCTTCGACTTTCAACAAGTCTAACCAACATATATAACCTCAACCACTTCTCTCTCCATATATGGCCACCAAAACAATTTCCTCAAATTCGGTCACATCTTCATAGCACCGGGATGGATACTCAATCTACCTCAATGTCGTTTTTCAATAATACTCTTTTTCCAACTCAACAATATCTGGAACACAAACTCTATCATGATATCTCATGATACCATTTCCATTAATCCGAAAATCAACTCTTCGAATTTAATTTATCAAATTCCACCAATATGCCAACTCAATTCAGATCTATGACCTTCTTGAATCTCATCAAGAATACCACTAGTAAGCTCCAGCATGCTAAGCTTAACTTCATAAGAAGTCTCTTCACAAACCAAACTCATATCACGAAATCGCTCAATAAGTTCTAACTCTTTTACCATCAATATTGGTATATGCAAAAAAATCCCAAATCAATGCATCAACTACCACTTCTGCTTTATCCGAATGGTAATTCAACCCAAATCCATCATCCTTCTGAAGCACCACGTCAATCTGGCACTCAATTGGTGAGTTATGACGGAAACACGAACTGCACTTTCTGCACTTACTACAAAATCTAAACATGGTCCATCAATAAATAACTTAATTCCATGCCACTACTTCACCATCATATATAGCATTGGAATAGCTTTCCAACGCTTCAAACCGTGATTCATTCTGAGTTACGGTTCTCCCGTTACGGCAAAAATACGAAAACATCATTCTTCTGTCCCAAGGCATTTTCGCCCGGCGAAGAATATCGCTCGCCTGGCGAACCTGACAGTTCAAAATTCTATTTTCGATCGTTAAATGACTTCCTTGTGCCCGATTTCGATTCCGTAAAAAGTTGTGATCTCAGAATTCAATGTAGAACAACAATTTCACACTTAGGAGGCCATTCAACACATCTTCAACTTTTGAAATATTTAAAGGCCTAATTATACCAATATTGCATTCCAATCTGACTTTCTCTAATAATCACCAGAAATCACTGTCCACCTTTAATATACTCGACCTCACAATTTGTTGCCTTAGCACACACACCATACACAAGTCTCCAAACCACTCAATCCATTTAATTTCTTGACCATCCAAACAGACATATAATATGGAGTCCTTAATATCGGACTAGTTTCCGTAACTAAGTCGATCACAACTCTACTTCACGTTCTGGCTGTATGTCACTATCTTGTCAGGATAACTTCTAGACACCCACAATTAATCGGCAAACCACCAACTTCCCCACTTTCATTAGTACACGAAGTTTCCATCAAAAATAAACATTTCAACATTGTCCTGCACCGACTCATCAACATCATTCTTAGCTTAACTCAAAACAATTCACTGCTCTCACCATCTAGGCTTGCAAGACACGTCTATTCCATCCAACATGACCTCGTCTACTATCAACAATAGATTAAGGCTGATCAATTCCTCAATTTGTCAATAGACAGCCGAAAATAATGGTGGGGTATAAACCATCTTTACCAAACTATAATAGCGTCCAACCACACACTGAGCCGCCACTTCACACTTGCAGCATCCTGGAGAAGCACAGCTTCTCCTTCACTTGTTTCGTTCCCACTTCTGCAGACAAAGGTCAGGCAACACACATGTACCGACAGTGTTTTCACACACATGTTGCATACAAGGGAACAAACAACATTAGACAACTTGGTCGGATGGATCGACCTGCTCTGATACCACTAATGTAACACCCTTTTTCTACCCCAAAATATTAAGGCAAAATAACACGGATTTCAGAGTAAATAATTAAGTTTCAATAAAAATCCACAAAAAGGGCGTACATTCTTCAAAGTCAACAAAATAGGTCTATACTCCGTAACTACGGGTTTTTCCCAAAGTACATCAAAACATCATAAACAGCGGAACTTAAAGCATAATCAAGGTTTCTCCTCAATAGGGAAAATAAGTAAAATAACCCACTGATATAAAATCAACTCAAAGAACTCAACCCGATGTTACATATCAGAGCAAGACCCTCTAAGCAGCTAATTCAACTAATAACTCAAACTTCAAAAATGACTCCTCGACGGCGTCCACGACTAAACTTGCTCATCTGCATGTTACCCACGTGGAGGTAACATTCAAACAGGCAGGGTGAGTAAAATAATTCATAATAATCAATGTATAATAATTAATGCATAAACAACATAATAATTATATTCAGCACATTCATATTCCTCAAATATGCCTCAAAGGCCACAACGTCATAATTCATACAAAAAGACTCATAGATGCAATGCAACACAACTCAATGCATGTGGTATTAATCATCACAGCGCGATGGACACTGTGCCATCAATCCTCCATAGATCCCCATCAATAGGATCGATTCTACTAGAGAACCGGAGCACATCATAATACTTCACATCCGCACAGTGGGATTGAAGGCAAAGTAATCGAGGTCCTTAACCGAAGTCCGGATGCACATGAATGCATGATGCACACGTCATAAATCATCCTCATAATAACACCATAGGTGCATCATCATTCATCATATTCATCATATTCGTCATATTCATCATATTCATCATATTCGTCATATTCATCATATTCATTATATTCGTCATATTCATCATATTCATCATCATCAAACGTCATAGCTCATCAACACAGTCATCATCATACATCACGTCATCATAACTCGTTATAATAATCATCTTCATACATCATAGTTCATCATAATAATCATCGTCACCACATAAATCACCATATCTCACATAACTCATCATAATAATCATCGTCATCACATAAATCATCATATCTCATGTTATCACATAATTCATCATAATAATCATCATCATCGCATAAATTATCATAATTCATCAAACATCATATCATCATAATTCATCATAATAATTAATCTCACACATCATGTCATCTTATAATCACGTACAAATCACATATTAGCTCATAGTCATATTATCACATATTATCCCATATTAATTCATAATACTACCCCATATTATCTCATATTAATTTATCAAATTATACTCGCGGTAATCCTCGCACTATCGCCTATCAATCACATAAACTTCACAATTCTACTCATGTTAATTCATCATATCATCACATAGTATTCACATATTAATCCCTAATATCATCTCACATTGCATCATATTAATTCATCATAATTACACTCCCGGTAATTCTCATACTAGCACTTATTACTCACGCAACCTCACTGTCATACTCATATTAATTCATCATATTATACTCACGGTAATTCTTATACTATCGCCTATTAATTACATAAAATTCATAGTCCTACTCATGTTAATTCATCATATTATCATAGTTACTCTCATGGTAATTCATCAGGAAAATCGCAACATCAAAACATCAAGACATCACTGAACCAAAACATGATTCAGTAATAGGACATATACACAATTGAATTCTCAAACATAATTAGATATAAAATTATTGGGAAACCAATTCCCTTATCTATACTATGTTATAGCCCTGTTCATTATTTTTCTAATGCTTTGAAAGGGGGTCAAAACGGACTTACGGATCAAAATTAATGTCCAAAACGATTTCGACCGAAAACATGAACAGTCGTGACGGACAGTAAAACGCTATTACGCTTCAGAACCTAAATCAACCCAAAAGTCCACACAATTCACTTCCCCAATGCCTACAAAACATCCCTAAATAATTCCTAAGGTCTTACGGCGATAAAGGCAAAAAAATCTATGGTTTATTAGGCCAATCTAACAACATTTGCACTACCTAAAACACTATTTTCCTGCAATTGCTCAGAGTGCATCAGAGTTACTCACATTGAATATTCCTATTCCTACAGGGTCAAACATATCACAATCCAAGGTTTTGGCCACGAAGGCCTAAGGTTTTCCTTCTCATATCAATATCCAGTGTTACATACCATTACCCCTAACCTCAAAGCCTTATCATCAAATTCCCTATTTTCCCATAACCAACCCAAAATACCTTAAATCACAAACCAACCATAAACACATCTAAAGGCATACATAGAAAATCATGAACATCGATACTCCTCATACCTTAGTCGATTCAAAGCTTTCACGATTAACTTCGGCAATCTTCCGAAGCTTTTTCCTCCACAGATCCCTCCTCAGAGCTCTGACCTCCATTCTTTTCACGGTTAACAAAATGAATCATCCACCTTCAGAATTCTATTTTGTCAAACTTAGACTTGAGCCACACAATTGGGCTTTTCCCATAACACCCTTACTAACTCTTCATAATGCCCAATTTACCCTTATTTCACTTATATTCATTTTAATAAATAATAATACTAATATTCTCATATAGTATACTATTAATTAAATAAATAGTCCAAAAATGCACATTTTCTCAATAATCCACAAACCACCGAAAACCACCTAAAATACGAATATTCTCAATTAAATAATTAATTAAAATATTCCACTTTAATTTGGGGTGTTACAGCACACGCGTATGTGTGTGCGTGTCCGTGTGTGCGTGCGGACGTGTGTGAGTGTGTGCTTGCGTGTGTGTGTGTGTGTGTGTGTGCGAGCAGGCATGCGTGCGTGTGTGCGTACTTGTGCGTGAGTGTGTGCGCGTGCGTCCGTGCATACGTACGCGTGTGTGTGTACACGCTCGCGCGCGCTTGTGTGTGTGGGTGTGTCTGCACGCACGTGAGTGTGTGTGTGCGCGCGTATGTTTGTGCATGCGCGCACGCGTTTGTTCGTGTATGTGTTTGTGTGTGCGTGTTTGTGCGCGCACGTTTGTGTGTGTGTGTGCGTGTTTGTGCGCGCGCAGGTGTATGTGTCTGTGTGAGAGAGAGAGTGTGTATCCGCACGCACGTGTTTGTGTGTGCACGCGCATGTTTGTGTGCATGCGAGTGCGT
>CAWUDS030001551.1:20000-37500 GCA_963859935.3 Lathyrus sativus
ACGTGTGTGTGTGTGTGTGTGCACGCGCGTTTGTGTGTGTGTGTGTGTGTGCGTGAGAACGCGTGCGCGCGTGTGTGTTTGTGTGAGAGAGTGTGCACACACGTGTGTATGTGTGTGTGCATGTGAGTATGTGTGCACGCGCGCGTGCGTGTGCGTGTGTGAGAGAGTGTACGCACAAGTGTGTATGTGTGTGTGTGTGTTCGTGAGTGTGTTTGTGCGTATGTGCGTTTGTGCGTGCATGCATACGTGGGTGTGTGTGCATGCGTGTGTGCGTGTGTGTATGTGTGCGTGTGTGCGTGTGTATGTGTGAGTATGTGTGCGCGCACGTGTCTGTGTGTGAGTATGAGCGTGCGTGTTATCGTGCGTGCGCGTATGTGGATATGTGCGCACGCGTGTGTATTTGAGTGAGTGCGCATGTTTGTATGCGTGTATGTATGTGCACGCGCGTGTGTATGCCCACGTGCGTGCGTATGTGTGTGTGTGTGTGTGTGTGTGTGTGTGTGTGTGTGTGTGTGTGTTTGCGCACGGGTGTGTATGTGTGTACGCGTACGCGTATGTGTGTGTGTTCGTTCGCACGCGTGTGTGTGTATGCGTGTGCGCACGTGTGTGTGTGTGCGGGTGTGAATGTGCACGCGTGTGTATGTGTGCACACGTGTGTGTGTGTGTGTGTGTGCGGGTGTGAATGTGCACGCGTGTGTATGTGTGCACACGTGTGTGTGTGTGTGTGTGCACCCACGCTTGTGTTTGTGGGTGCGCACGCGTGTGTGTGCGCGTTTGTGTGTGTGGGCGCGCACGTGTGTTTGCGTGTGTGCGTGTAAGTATGCACACGCGCGTGTGTGTTTGTGTGTGTGTGTGTGTGCGTGTGGGTAAGTATGCACGCGCGCACATGTGTGTGTGTGTGTATGTGTATGCTCGCCCGCATTTGTTCGTGTGTGTGTTTGTGTGTGTATGTTCGCGCACGTGTGTGTGTGTGTGTGTGCACGCGCGTTTGTGTGTGTGTGTGTGTGTGTGTGTGTGTGTGTGAGAGTGTGCGTGCGTGCGTGTGTGTGTGTGAGAGAATGTGTGCGCGTGTGTGTATGTGTGTGTGCGTGTGTGTGAATGCACGCACGCGCGTGTGTATGTGTGTGTGCTTGTGTTTGTGTGAGCACGTGTGTGTGTGTGTGTGTGCACGCACGTGAGTGAGTGAGTGTGTGTGTGCAGGCGTGTGCGCGTGCGTGCATGTTTGTGTATCTGGCCGCGCACGAGAGTGCGTGTGCGTGCGCGTGTGTGTATGCGTGCGCATGTGTGTATTTTCGCACGCGCGTGCTTATATGTGTGTGTGTGTGTGTGTGTGTGTGTGTGTGCGTGTGTGTGTGTGTGTGTGTGCAAGCGTGTGTGTGTGTATGTATGTGTGTGCGTGCGTATGTGTGTATGTGTGTGTGAGAGTGTGCGCACGAGCGTGTTTGTGTGTGTGTGTGTGTGTGAATATGCGTTTGTGTGTGTGTGTGTGCGCACGTGTGTGTAGGAGAGAGAGAGTGTGTGTGCGCGCACACCTGTGTGTGTATGTGCGTGTGAGTGTGTATATATGCACGCGCGTGTGTGTGTATGCGCGTGTTTATGTGTGCGTGTTTGCGTGTTTGCGTGCGTGTTTATGTGTGTGTGTGTATGTGTGTGTGCGCACGCACGTGTTTGTGCGCACACGCGCGCGCTTGCGTGTGTGTGAATGTGTGTGTATGTGTGTGTCTGTGTGCGTGCGTGTGTGTGTGTATGTGTGAATGTGTGTGCGTGCATGCGCGTGTATGTGTGTGTGTGTGTATACGCTCACGTGTGTGTGTGAGTGTGTGCGTGCACGTGTGTGTGTGTGCGCACACGAGTGTTTGTATATGTTAGCACACGTGCGTATCTGTTTGTGTGTGTGTGTGTGTGTCGGCGCACATGTGTGTGTGCGTATGTGTTTGAGAGCACGCACGTGTGTGTGCACACGTGTGTGTGTGTGTGTGTGTATACGCATGCGTGAGTGCCCGCGCACGCACGCTCGTGTTCAAATGTTTGAGTGTGCGCGCACGTGTTTGTGTGTGTGTCTGCACACGTGTATGTGTGTCCGCACGCGTGTACGTGCGTGCGTGCACGCGTGGGTGTTTGTGTGTGTGCGTGTGTGTGCGCATGTGTGTGTGAGAGAGAGAGAGTGTGTGTGCACGTGTGTGTGTGTCTGCGAGTCTGTGTGTGCGTGTGTATGTGTCTGTGTGTGTGTGCACGCGTGCGTGTTTTGGTGTGTGCGCGCGTACGCATGTGTCTGTGGGTGCGCGCGTGTGTTTGTGTGTGTGTCTTTGTGTGCGTGCACGCTTTTGTGTGTGTCTGCGCAGGTGCGTGTGTGTGTGTGTGTGTGAATGTGTGCGCGCGTGCGTACGTGCCTGTGTGTGTGTGTGTGTGTCTGCGCAGGTGTGTATGTATGCGCGTGCGTGTTTATATGTGTGCCCGCGCGCACGCTTGGTTGTGTGTGTGCATGCGTGCGTGCGTGAGTGCGTGTGTGTGTGTTTGCACGCACGCGCGTTTTTGTGTATGCGTGTTTGTGTGTGTGTGTGTGTGCGCACGCGCGTTTGTTTATGCGTGTGTGTACAAGTGTGTGCGCGCGCGTTTTTGTATTTGTGAGTGTATGTGTGTGCGCACGTGTGTGTGTTTGTGTGAATGTGTATGTGCGTGTGTATGTGTGTGCGAGTGTGCGCACACGTGAGTGTGTGTGTGCACGCGTGTGTGTGCGTGTGTGTGTGTGTGAGAGAGAGAGAGCAGCGTGCATTAGTGCATTCGTGCGTGCGTGTGTATGTATGAGGGTTTACGCGTATGCGTGTGTGTGTGTGTGTGTGTGTGTTTGTGTGTGTGTGTGTGTGTCTGTATGTGCGCGCGCGTGTGTTTGTGTGTGTGTGTGTCTGCGCAGGTGTGTGTTTGTGTGTGTGTAAGTGCACGTGCGTGTGTGCCTGTGTGTTTATGTGTGTGTGCGCGTATGTGTGTGTCTGTGGGTGCACGCACGTGTTTGTGTGAAAGCGAGTGCGTGTGTGCATGTGTGTGTGTGTGCGTGTGTTTGTGTGTGCACGTGTGCATGCGTGCGTGTGTGTGCACGCGCTTGTGCGCACTTGTGTGTGTGAGCGCATGTGTGTGTGTGTATGCGTGTTTGTGTGTATGTGTGTGCGAGCAGCGTGCGTTAGTGCATATGTGTGTGTGTGTGTGAGTGTATGCGTGTGCGTGTGCGTGTGTGGACGCACACACACATGTGTCTGTGTATGTGTGTGTGTGTTTTTGTATGTGTGTGTGCGTGTGTCTGTGTATGCGCGCACGCGTGTGTTTTGGTGTGTCTGCGCAGGTGCGTGTATATGCGTGTGTGTGTGTGTGTGTGCGTGTGCGCGCACATGTGTGTGTGTGTGAGCGTGTGTGTGCGTGCTTGTGTGTGTGTGTGTGCACGCACGCGCGTGTTTGTGTGTGTGTGTGTGTGTGCACGCGCGTTTGTGTATGCGTGTGTGTAACTGTGTCTGTGCGTGTGCGTGTGTGCGTATGTGCGCGCACACGAGTGTGTGTGGGTGAGCCCGCCCGCGTGTTCGTGTTTGTGAGTGTATGTGTGCACGCACATGTGTATGCGTGTGCGTATGTGTGTGTGTGTGTTTGCGCGTGAGCGTGTGTGTGCGCGTTTGTGTGTGTGCGCGTGCGTGTGCGTGTGTGTGTGTGTGTGTCTGTGTATGCACGGGCGTGATTGTGTGCACGCGAGTGTGTGTGTGTGTGTGTGTGTGCGTGTGTGTGTTTGCATGCGTGTGTGCGTGTGTCTGTGCGTGTGTGTTTGCGTGTGTGTGTGTGTGTGTGCACGTGTGTGTGTGTGTCTGTGTGCGTGTGTGTGTGCGAGCGGCGTGCAATAGAGCACGGGTGCGTGCGTGCGTGTGTGTGTGTGCGCGTACGCGTATGTCTGTGTGTGTGTGTGTGTGTGTGTGTGTGTCTAAGTGTGCACGCACGCGTGTATGTGTGTGTGTGGGTGTGTGTGTCTGTGTCTGTGCATGTGTGTGCATGCTTGCGTGTGTATGTATGTGTGTATGTGCGCACGCGTGTGTGGGTTTGCTTGTGCGCGCGCACGTGTGTTTGTGTGTGTGCGCACGTGCGTGCTTGCGTGTGTGTGTGCGTGTGAGTGTGGGCACGCGTGCGTATGTGTGTGTTTGCACACGCGTGTGTGTGTGCGTGCGCGCATATTCGTATGTGTGTGAGTGTGGGCACGCGTGCGTATGTGTGTGTGTGTGTGTGCACGCGTGTGTGTGTGCGTGCGCGCGTATTCGTATGTGTGTGAGTGCGAGCGTACATGTGTGTGTGTATGTGTGTACGCATGCGTGTAAGTGTAAGGGCATGCGCACGCGTACGCGCGCGTGTTTGTTTGGGACTGCGTGCGCGCCCGTGTTTGGTGTGTGTGCGTATGTGAGTGCGTGTGTGTGTGTGTGTGCCCGCGTGTGTGTGTGTGTGCGTGCATGCCGCCGTACGTGCGTCTTTGTGCGTGCGCTTACGCGCGCACCGGCGCGCGTATGTGTTTGTGTGTGCGCACGGGTAAGTGTGTGCATGCGCGCGTACGCGTGTGTGCTTGTGTGTGCGAACGTTTGCGTGTGCGCGTATGTTAAAACAGTGGTTAAGTGTCGGGTTTTTGTTATCGTCTCCACAGGGAATATGAAATTTTGCAGCCTTTCTACAGTTGTTAAATTCGTAACTTTGTAGTAACAAAGTGTTTGGTTTTAAAACAATGGTAACTTTTGCATGTGAGTAATAAATGCGGTAAAATAATGATTTGAACGGTTTTAATAAATATTGCCAAAGTTAGGGTTCGGTAATCACTTTGCATGCATATTTCCAATCAACATTTAATAAACTCCTTTTAATGATCAATACATCCACAACATCCTCTCAATATGATTATCTCTAACTCATATTGTGAGATTTACCATTTTGATCCATTGTTGATCTCTCACACAATCTATCAAATGACAACTTTAAAGTTCAACATTATAAGTGAACAAAACATTTCAAGACTATCTCTAGCTCAAGAAAAGAGAAGGATGAAAACCTAGGTCTAGAGTTGGAAAATATTTCTCAATCATCAACCAACACAAAAGATTGTAAATGAAACAAAGTTTTCACCATATATTAATCATCCAAGAGTTTACAAATGAGGATCATCCATACACATACAAAGTTTAATAATCACCTACATCTAACCTTGACAAAAGATGAGTTTAGCTACACATTTTCATGGTAGCTTTAACAAGAAGAAAGGAGAAGATGAAGAACATCCACTTTGAAGAAACAATGAAGGATGTGCTTCCACTTCTCTTGATTACAAAAATAGTAAAGATGAAGAAGAACTCAAGTATTTAGGGTTCTAGAGCTTTTCAAAATGTCTTCTTTTTGATTTTCCAAGATGGTCTTAAGAAGTACCAAGTATGGGCTAAATAGAGCAACAAATAAAGTAAAAATGATGTTTTGTCTGCGCACATTCGCCTGGCGAAGGCATTCATTCGCCCGGCGAACCAACATAACATGGTACTTCAAAGTGCCTCTGATCAGCAAACCACCCTTGAGGAATCGTGCATTCGCCAGGCGAATAAACACTCGCCGGGCGAACATTCGCTGGCTTCACTCGCCAGGCGAACTTTGGGTGGTTTTGCTACTGGAATCTGCATGAGGAAAGCTACCACTTCTTTGCCAGCACCTTCGCCAGGCGAATGGTAGCGAAGCTTCGCTGGAACCTTCGCCTGGCGAACTTCCTATCCTTTGGGTCTGGGAGTTAAATCTGATTTATTCGCCCCAGTTCGCCGGCACTCGCCTGGCGAACATTCGCTGGCACTCGCTGTGGCTCGCCAGGCGAATGTCTTGATTTGCAACATCTCCCAACTGCTTTGCCTTGATCCCAAGTGCTCTTATTAGTGTCAATCCTGCACACTAACAGCAATATTACAAACATTCTTCGCTTGGATCGCATAAAATGAAACTAAACCAATTCGACTACGAAATCAAACATTATTAGATAAAATTGATTGAAAATACTACCAAAAAGAAACCAAATATCTAATCTATATGGGATCTAACAACTCTCCCCAACTACCTATTTGCGTGCCCTCAAGCAAAGTATGCCTCTCAAAACAAAATGAGGATTTGCTCAAGACCAATTCAATTCAAGTGAAACTATATGGCTCAAATACACAATATGTGCAACAAGGTCACAAAATATTACATAATTCCACAATAGATAATGTTTAAGAACTAAATTCTAAGAACAAATTTTAAACAATGCTTCAAGCAACAACTAAATCTCATGACAAGTCATTCTAACACTCCACTTCGAAAAAGGATTGAAGCAAAAACACGCGTGCAAGCGTGGGACAAAAATTCACTCCAATGATGAACAATGCAATACTACATAATTCATAAAATATCTACATATTCACCACAAAATTATGGAAGTTCAAGATCACAAAGGTCTTCAAAGGTTGTAGCTTGGCCGGGTTAACAAACAAGGGACATATCTAAAGCCATTGAACGAAATTTCCGATGTAGGAGAGACATTCACTCTACACTTATTTACACATCTTCAACTTGTTTAACAAGTTCCTCATTTGAAACCCTTCACAACTCATATTTCACAACTAACTTTGTTTTTCAATATTTTTCTACCAAACAAGCAAATATTTTCATATATATATATATATATATATATATATATATATATATATATATATATATATATATTTATTTTTTTCTACACCGTAATCGCAAAAACGAGTGTTTTTTTTTTATATTTTCTTTTCAATGCTTGCTTGGTTTCTCAATAGTTGTGAAAACTTGACCACCTTACTTTCATTCTCCTCAACTTGTTTGTTCTCGTCCCCTAAGTGAATGCTCTTACTTTTTTCAGCAAAAGAACAATGAATCAAAATCTCCAAGGTTTTAAGAACAAGATTTTTGAACTCTTTCTTCTTCTTTTTTTCAAGCAAGGATTCAACTGTTTAGGCTCAAAATGGTTTACGAATGCTCACAACTCACAGGCATATTTGAATTTAGAACTGGTTGTGCTCAACAGAAACAAGTGCCTTGATCCTCTCAAGAACTTCCACAAAATTATACGAAACAAAAGACAAAGTATGAATTACAAGTATACACAAAATTCACCATTCATCCATAGCATTTGTACATAGAACAAGAAGCTTCTTACATTTTTGGTAAAGGACCTAAATGACATGTCAATTAATAAAGTTGCAATACGAAACAAAGTTTCAAAAGTTGTTCCTAAACTAACAAGTTCCTCAACATTTTCTAGAATAAAGTCACTAAATGCCTTGTTAACACCTTTGTGGTAACGATACTATCATCGCCGTCCCACTTGAGAGAATTCATGCATAACATTAAACTAAAACTGAAAACTTAATACCAAAAATTAAATAATTAAAAACTCAAACCAATTAAATAAAAATAAAATGCATAACCATAAAAAAAATGCTGAACACCAATACTGTCAGAAGTACCATGAAAGGTACAAGTACAACAACTTTACACAAACAAAGTACATCATAAAATAACCGAATGAACTATAACATAAAAAGGGAATAACATAAAAAAGGAAACTTCACTTTGTAGCTCAAAGTGAATCAACGAAACAAACAAGCAATCAATCCTCCTCAAACAAATCATACTCATCTCCACCGTCATCATCATCATTCTCAGCATCATCATCATCATCAACATCATCATCATCAGCATCATCAGCATCATCCCCCCCACCAAAACTAGGCCTGTCCACAGGCCATCCAGCGTGTGCAAGGAATTGCTCCCTTGTCATCATAGAGTGGGTGCCGGCGGGTTCGCGAATCTGAAGCTGCAACATCTGCGTCGAATCATGAATATCACACATGGCTCGCTGCTGAGCGGCCATCCAATCCTAGTTATAGTTGCAGACTTCCTGATGGAAAGGGCTAAAAGAAGAATATGCCTGATCAGAAGCGGCAAGACCACTGGCCTGTCCACCAGCAGTAGTATCGGCACCAGAACTCGCACCAGCTACGGGCTTGACTCTACAGAACTTATCCACATATTTGTCGTCGATCACGGCTGGGATAGTAACCTGTCTTCTCTGAGGAATGTCTACCCTAGCCTCAGCATATAAAGACATGATCAGACAAGGAAAAGCTAGCGGGGCATTTTTGCGAGCCGCTATCCCGCCCCGTCCACTAAGCACAACAGCCCGTAATTCATCCGCAATGATGCGGGCAATGTCGATCTGAACGTTCAGCAGAATGGAATGGATAAGGTGTGCAATAGGCACGGGCACCGAGCTATGGTGGGACCTTGGTACAACATTTGTCAGCACAAACAATAAGATAAGTTGTACCAATGGTTTCATGTCAGCTCTCAGATATCTGATCACAACCCCAGATGAATTACACACTGGCTCGCGGCCTTCCACTAATAGGTCTCTGGTCATGGCCTCTTGATCACGATGCTTGTTAAGGTCCCGGTGGTAGTCATCAATCTGGCTACCTGTCAATGTCAGAGGATTACCCAAAATAGCATTAATCGATCGTCGATCGAATCTTACCATAACGCCTCGGACCATTGAGGTCCAACTGAAAACTTCACCATCATCCGGGAGGGCATTTGCATAAAACTCCCGTACTATCTCGGCGTTGTAGCCGTCAAGTGGAGTCATCACCCGGTGCCACCTGTTTGCCGCGAAGAGAGCCTCAATGGTGCGGTAGTCGCTGGTGTCACTTAGATTAAACATTTTTTCAGGGACAATGTTCCGCTTCTCAAGAGCTTCGTAACGGGCAGCGTGCGTGGCTCCTCTGAAACGGTCCTGATCGAAACGGATCGGAACCGTGCGAGAGGTGGTGGCCTTCCTTTTTAGAGGGTTGATCATTCGTGGTCCCATTCTGCAAACACAACACAACAAAACAGTCAACAACACAGCAAACAAACATGTTAAACGAAATAAAACACATCACAGTAAGAAAAGAAAACATACTGCAGCGTTCGCCTAGGTTCGCCGGGCGAATCCTGGCGAAGCTTCGCTTCCCTTCGCCAGGCGAATGCCAGCGAAGGTGCGAAAATGCACACACAACCAGAACTTCTGCAATGGTTTTATTCTTTAAAACAATGATGTTCTACCACCATCTCATTACCAGATGTAATTTTGACATGCAATGGCAAATTTCCACAGAAAATCGAAAAGAGTTTAACATGCAATCACTAATTTCCCAATGCAGAAGTTCGAATCCTAAACAAATTTGGAACAAAAATTTATTTGCCTAGAAGTACAAGAACAAGACATAACAAATTACAAATTGAAAAAGGGAAACAAGAACACTTACCTTTTGGATTGTTAGTGATGAATCTGCAGCAAAGGATTGAAAGAAGGTTGGAAGGGATTGTGAGAGTGAGGCAGAATAGAACCGTTAGGGTTTCTGATGCAATAAAAATGTGAAACGGGTTCTGGGCCCAGGTGGCCCTTTATATTTTTTTTCTCTGATACCTCATATTCGCCAGGCGAATGCCAGCGAACGCTCGCTAAGGCTCGCCAGGCGAATACTCGCCTTCATTCGCCGAGCGAACGCTAGCGAACATGACAGGTTTTGCTTAGTTCTACTGCATTGCCCACTTCACTAGTCCACTTCCAACGCTTTCCAAAAATGCATAAAATGACATAAAAACAGGTAAATACTTACAATGTTGAGGTGCCTCTCAACAAGCGCTTGTTTAACGTCGGATAAGCTCGACGGTCCATGATGCTCACAATGGAACATCAAGAAGATACGCACAGCTGTCTCGGTTCACCTGACCGCCGAGATATATCTTGAGGCACTGACCATTTACAGTCCAACTGTCTTTCTTTTCCAAATCCTCAATTACCACCGCTCCGAAAGTTTTGACTTCTTTGACTCGGAAAGGTCCGGACCACTTAGATTTTAATTTTCCAGGGAAAAGCCTCAACCTGGAATTAAACAACAGCACAAGCTTCCCGGATGCGAATTCTTTCTTGCGGAGCTTTTTGTCGTGGTACTCTTTCACCTTTTCTTTGTACAACCAACTTGAGTGGTATGCGGCATTGTGCATCTCTTCCAGCTCAAGAAGTTGCACTTTCCTTTTATCACCGGCCAGCTCTTGATCAAAATTTAAAAATTTTAAAGCCCACAAGGCCTTGTGCTCCATTTCAACCGGTAAATGGCAGGTTTTACCAAAAACCAATTGAAATGGAGTTAGCCCAATTGGAGCTTTATAGGCCGTGCGGTACGCCCACAAAGCTTCATCCAATTTTTGTGACCAATCCTTCCTAGAGTTAGACACAGTTTTTTCCAGAATTTTTTTTATCTCTCTGTTCGAGACCTCGGCTTGACCATTAGCATGTGGGTGATACGGAGTTGTCACCTTATGCGTTACACCGTAATGTTGTAAGACTTTTTCTAACGGTGCATTGCAAAAGTGTGATCCTCCGTCACTTATCAACACTCGAGGGGTACCAAAACGGGAAAAAATATTTCTTTTTAAGAAACTTATTACCGTCTTAGCATCCGCTCTCGGTGAGGCAATCGCCTCAACCCACTTAGACACATAATCAACAACCACCAATAAGTATTCATTTCCGAAAGATGGTGGGAATGGTCCGACAAAGTCAATGCCCCAGCAATCAAACAACTCCACCTCTTGAATATTTTGAAGAGGCATCTCATCTCTCTTTCCAATCCCACCTATCCTTTGGAAACTATCACAATTTTGCGCATGGGCATTTGCGTCTTTAAAAATAGAAGGCCAATAGAATCCCGATTGAAGGACTTTATTCGCCGTTCTTGCCCCATTAAAATGCCCGCCATAAGGCGAATTGTGACAGTGCCATAGGATACTTTGGGCCTCATCACCCGTAACACATCGCCTCAACAAATTATCACCTCCCAGCTTAAATAGGTATGGATCATCCCACACATAGTACTTTGCATCCGATAAGAATTTCCTTTTTTGGTTGGGAGTTAGGTCGAGCGGCACGAAACCACTCGCCTTGTGGTTTGCGAAATCTGCAAACCACGGTCTCACTTGCACTTTAAAAAGTTTTTCGTCGGGAAACTATTCTCGGATGTCCTGTTCTAAGGTAGTCACCTCAGTGTTGACAAGGGGAGACAAATGGTCTGTTACCACATTTTCGGATCTTTTTTTGTCTTTAATCTCAACATCGAATTCTTGCAATAAAAGGATCCACCGGATAAGCCTTTGCTTAGAATCCGACTTGGTTAGCAGAAATTTGATCGCCGCATGATCAGTGTAAACAATAACTTTCGAGCCAATGAGATATGACCGAAATTTTTCGAGAGCATACACTATTGCGAGCAATTCTTTTTCTGTTGTGGCGTAATTAACTTGAGCCTCATTAAGAACTTTGCTTGCATAGTGTATGGTATGAAATTTTTTTTCTTTCCGTTGGCCAAGCACCGCTCCGATAGCATAGTCGCTAGCGTCACACATTAGTTCAAAATTGAAATTCCAATTTGGAGCGACTATGATTGGAGCGGTGACTAACTTTTTTTTTAATATCTCAAAGGCTTCTAAACATTCATCAGTAAGGAGAAATACCTGGTCTTTGGCAAGCAAATTGCTCAAAGGTCTAGCCACCTTTGAAAAGTCTTTGATGAATCGCCGGTAGAAACCGGCATGCCCAAGAAAGCTTCTGATTCCCTTTAAGTTAGCTGGAGGAGGCAATTTCTCTATCACATCTACCTTTGCACGATCCACTTCTAGTCCTTTTGACGAGACTTTGTGGCCGAGAACAATCCCCTCCGTAACCATAAAGTGGCACTTCTCCCAATTTAGCACTAGATTGGTCTTCACACACCTTTCAAGGACAGTTTTCAAATTTTCCAAGCATAAACCGAATGATCCCCCAAACACCAAAAAGTCATCCATAAAAACTTCCATTGTCTTCTCTATAAGATCGACAAAAATGGCTTGCATGCATCTTTGGAAAGTTGCTGGTGCATTACACAATCCAAATGGCATTTTGCGGTAGGCGAAGATTCCAAATGGACATGTGAATGCGGTCTTCTCGTGATCGGCCGGGTCAACCGCAATTTGGTTGTATCCGGAATAGCCACCTAGAAAACAATAGAATTCTTGTCCCGAGAGTCTCTCTAGCATTTGGTACATGAACGGAAGTGGGAAGTGGTCTTTTCTAGTTGCGGTATTTAACCGCCTATAGTCTATGCACATCCTCCACCCCGTTGCTATCTTTGTGGGGATCAACTCATTTTTCTCGTTGCGGATTACGGTAATGCCTCCCTTCTTAGGAACCACATGCACCGGACTCACCCAAGGACTATCCGAGATCGGGTAGATCATTCCCGCATCCAAAAGCTTTACAACTTCTTTCCTAACAACCTCCTTCATTGTAGGATTCAAACGGCGTTGCGGTTGAGCTACCGGCTTGAAATCCTCCTCCATTAAAATTTTGTGCATACAATAAGAAGGACTAATTCCTTTTAGATCGGAAAGAGTCCATCCCATTGCTTCTTGATTTTTCTTCAACACATCAATTAAAAGAGATTCTTCATGTTTTGACAAGAGGTTGCTAATGATAACCGGCTTCTCCTTGGTTTCATCTAAAAATGCATATTTCAAATTACTTGGTAGGTCCTTCAATTCAATGATGGCTTTTCATCCTTGTCCTCTTTTTTTAAGACTTCTTCCTCCACTTCCCATGGGTGCAAATCTTTAAGACTATCAAGCTCTCTCAAACATTCATCTAGAGCTTCCTCTTCTTCAAGAGTGAACACTTGAAAGGAGTCATTAAGGGCTAGCTCAATGGGAGTGATGTCGTGAACATGCTTTGCAACTTCATCGGTTGCTTCCTCAATTACGTCAACTCGGAAACTATCATGCTTGTCCTTTGAATGCTTCATTGCTTCAAAAAGGTCAAAAGTGACCTCTTCCTTTTGTACTCTCACTTTCATAAAACTGTCGTCTACATCAATCATCATCCGAGCGGTTTTCATGAAAGGCCTTCCAAGAATCAAAGGCGCATCATCATCTTCCTCCATATCGATCACAATAAAATCCACCGGGAAAAAGAACTTGTCCACTTTTACCAACACGTCTTGAGCTACTCCATGAGGATGAGTAGTAGACTTATCGGCTAGTTGTAACGTCATTCGGATGGCTTTAATCTCAATGTTGCCAAGCTTTTTCACAATAGACAAAGGAATAAGATTGATGCTTGACCCCAAATCAATTAATCCTTTTCCCACATAAACGTCACCAATGGTAACCAACAATGTGACTCTCTCCGGATCAACTTCCTTTCTTGGTAGAGTACGTTGGATGATGGCGCTACAACTTGCATCTAGTACTATTGTTTCCGGCTCCGTGTACCTCCGCTTTTTCGTAAGTATGTCCTTCATGAATTTGGCATACTTCGGCATTTGTTCCAAAGCTTCGGCGAACGGAATGTTGATTTGCAATTGTTTGAAAATATCCATGAACCGGGCGTAATGCCGTTCATTTTCTCTCTTAGATGGGGAATGAGGATACGGTAAATTTTGAATCGGAGTAGTGCTCACTACCTCCTTCCCTCTAGACGCTCTTGCGTTTCTTTCTCTTTTCTTTTTCACTTCATCCACTTTCACTTTCTCACTTTCGTTATTTTCGACTACTTCATTTGTTTTGTTTTCAACTTAAACCTTTTTTTCTTTTTCAACTTCACCATTTTTTTCATTATTTTCCATTTCCTCCTCACTCCATTCACCAACCTCACCATCAAGTTTCTCATCAATTTTTTTCTCTACCTCTCTTTTTTTACTCTCGTCAATCAACTCCCTCCCACTTCTCGTCCTTATAGCCTTACAATGCTCCTTCGGATTTGTTTGCGTATTTTCCGAGAAAGATGGTCCGGCTTGTTGTTCCGCCAATTGCTTAGCGAGTTGCCCAACTTGAGTTTCAAGATTTTTTATCGCCGCATCATTACTTTTTTGATTTGCTATAGACATTTGCATGAATTGCGTCAATGTATCTTCTAGCTTAGAAGTTGCGACCGACGGTTGTTGAGGTGCATACGGATTTTGACGGTTAGAGTTACCACCTCCATAACCTTGGTTATTTTGGTAGTTACCTCTAGATTGGTATCCTTGGTTACCTTGATAGTTTTGTTGGTGTTGTTGTTGAGGATGTTGATATGGTTGTTGTTGTTGAGGTTGCCTTTGTTGATAATCTCTTTGGTTTGCCATGTAGTTAACTTCTTCAAATCCGGGAGGCGGACAAAATCCGGTATCGTGTTCGCCTTTACAAAGTTCACAACAAGCTATTTGTTTAGCTTTTGATGGTTCTTTCAACTCCTTGATTTGTTGAGTTAAAAGTTCCACTTGTTGTGAAATGAGCTTGTTTTGGGCAAGAATTGCATCATTCGTCCCCAACTCGAGCACTCCCGATTTTATTTGAGTTACCCCTCGGTTATGGTTCCCTTGATGATCATTAAGTGTCATCTTTTCTATAATAGATGTTGCATCATCGGCACTCTTTGACATCAAAGATCCCCCCGCCGTAGCATCCAATAAGGTCTTGTGAACCGAAAGGAGTCCGTTGCGGAAAATATGAATTTGAGTAAGCTCATCGAAACCATGGCCCTTGCACTTCCTTAACATGGACTTGTAGCGCTCCCAGGCTTCGTTTAGCGATTCACTCGCTCCTTGAGAAAATACCGCGATTGCCGTCTTAGCTTCCATGAACCGGTTATGTGGGAAAAACCGTTCAAGGAACTTCTCCTCCAATAAATTCCAGTCCGTCATAATTGTCGTTGATTGATCAAGATACCACTTTTTCGCTTTCCCAATTAGGGAGTGAGGGAATAGTCTCCTAAACAATGACTCTTCATCAGCCTCAGTAGCTCCAGTTGCGCCCGCAATCTCATAGAACTTGGTAAGATGTGGGAATGGGTCCTCGTGGTCTAATCCTGTGAAAGGATTTTGATAGACTAGAGCAAGGATCCCCGTCTTCATCTCCGCTTGTCTTCCATTTTGGAGATTTCGTGCGAACTGAGCCGTGTGTCTCGGACTATTTGTACATGGAGTTGAAACTGGAGGTGGTGGTGGTTCTGCCATAACTGGTGTGAAATGTATTAGTGGTGTTGTAGTAGAAGAACTTTCTCCTTGTTCTCGGCTTTGCTTCGCAAGTTGCCTCCTTCGTCTTGTTTTGCTATTCAATCTTCTCGCGGTCCTCTCGATTTCGGGATCAAAAAGGAGTTGGTCCTCGGGAATCTGTCCTCGCATAAACAAGGGTTGCACACTAAACCAAACAAATTACAAGCACAAGTCAAACATTCAAAGCTAAAAATTCAACAACTATTGCGATGCATGCAATATCAATTTATATTCCCCGGCAACGGCGCCATTTTGTTAAAACAGTGGTTAAGTGTCGGGTTTTTGTTATCGTCTCCACAGGGAATATGAAATTTTGCAGCCTTTCTACAATTGTTAAATTCGTAACTTTGTAGTAACAAAGTGTTTGGTTTTAAAACAATGGTAACTTTTGCATGTGAGTAATAAATGCGGTAAAATAATGATTTGAACGGTTTTAATAAATATTGCTAAAGTTAGGGTTCGGTAATCACTTTGCATGCATATTTCCAATCAACATTTAATAAACTCCTTTTAATGATCAATACATCCACAACATCCTCTCAATATGATTATCTCTAACTCATATTGTGAGATTTACCATTTTGATCCATTGTTGATCTCTCACACAATATATCAAATGACAACTTTAAAGTTCAACATTATAAGTGAACAAAACATTTCAAGACTATCTCTAGCTCAAGAAAAGAGAAGGATGAAAACCTAGGTCTAGAGTTGGAAAATATTTCTCAATCATCAACCAACACAAAAGATTGTAAATGAAACAAAGTTTTCACCATATATTAATCATCCAAGAGTTTACAAATGAGGATCATTCATACACATACAAAGTTTAATAATCACCTACATCTAACCTTGACAAAAGATGAGTTTAGCTACACATTTTCATGGTAGCTTTAACAAGAAGAAAGGAGAAGATGAAGAACATCCACTTTGAAGAAACAATGAAGGATGTGCTTCCACTTCTCTTGATTACAAAAATAGTAAAGATGAAGAAGAACTCAAGTATTTAGGGTTCTAGAGCTTTTCAAAATGTCTTCTTTTTTATTTTCCAAGATGGTCTTAAGAAGTACCAAGTATGGGCTAAATAGAGCAACAAATAAAGTAAAAATGATGTGTTGTCTGCGCACATTCGCCTGGCGAAGGCATTCATTCGCCCGACGAACCAACTTAACATGGTACTTCAAAGTGCCTCTGATCAGCAAACCGCCCTTGAGGAATCGTGCATTCGCCAGGCGAATAAACACTCGCCAGGCGAACATTCGCTGGCTTCACTCGCCAGACGAACTTTGGGTGGTTTTGCTACTGAAATCTGCATGAGGAAAGCTACCACTTCTTCGCCAGCACCTTCGCCAGGCGAATGGTAGCGAAGCTTCGCTGGAACCTTCGCCTGGCGAACTTCCTATCCTTTGGGTCTGGGAGTTAAATCTGATTTATTCGCCCCAGTTCGCCGGCACTCGCCTGGCGAACATTCGCTGGCACTCGTTGTGGCTCGCCAGGCGAATGTCTTGATTTGCAACATCTCCCAACTTCTTTGCCTTGATCCCAAGTGCTCTTATTAGTGTCAATCCTGCACACTAACAACAATATTACAAACATTCTTCGCTTGGATCGCATAAAATGAAACTAAACCAATTCGACTATGAAATCAAACATTATTAGATAAAATTGATTAAAAATACTACCAAAAAGAAACCAAATATCTAATCTAAATGGGATCTAACAGCGTACGCGTGTGTGTGTGCGCGTGTGCATGGATGTGTGTGTGTGCATGCGTATGCGCGCGTGTGTTCGTGTATGTGTTTGTGTGTACGTGTTTGTGTGCGCACGTGTGTGTGTATACGTGTGTGCGCGCGTAGGTGTATGTGTGTGTGTGAGAGTGAGAGAGAGAGAGTGTGTCCACATGCGTGTGTGTGTGTGTTCGTGTGTGTGTGTCTATGTGCACGCGCGTTTATTCGTGTATGTGTTTGTGTGTACGTGTTTGTGTGCGCACGTGTGTGTGTGTATATGTGTGTGCGCGCGTAGGTGCGTGAGAGAGAGAGTGTGTGTCCACATGCGCGTGTGTGTGTGCACGCGCGTGCTTGTGTGCATGCGAGTGCGTGTGTGTGTGCATGCGCGTGCTTGTGTGCATGCGAGTGGGTGTATGTGTGCGTGTGTTTGTGTGTGAGTGTGTGCGTGCGTGCGTATGTGTGTGTGTGTGTGTGAGCGCACAAGTGGGCGCTGGCGCGCACGCGTGCGTGTGTGTGTGGATGTGAGAATGTGAGGACACACGCGCGTACGTGTGTATGTTTGTGTGTGCACGTGTGTTTGTGAGAGTGTGTTGTGTGTGTATCTGTGTGTGTGTTTGT
>CAWUDS030001551.1:52500-55000 GCA_963859935.3 Lathyrus sativus
TTTATGTGTGTCTATGTGTGCACACGCTTGTTGTGTGCACGCGAGCGCGTGTGTGCATGTGTGTGTGTGTCTGTGTATGTGTGTGCATGCGTGCGTGTGTGTGTGTATGTGCGCACGTGTGTATGTGTGCGTGTGCGCGCGCTTGTGCACACGTGTGTGTGTGTGTGTGTGCATGTGTGTGTGTGTGTGCGTGTATGTGTGTATGCGTGTGTGTGTGTGTGCACGTGTGTGTATGTGTGTGCGAGCGGCGTGCGTTAGTGCATGCGTGCATGCGTGTGTGCGTGTGCGGGTGCGTGCGTGCACGCGTGTTGTTTTGTGTGTGTGCGCGTGCATGTGTGTATGTGTGTGTGCGCGCGTGTGTGTATGTGTGTGTGCGCGCGTGTGTGTTAATGTGTTTGTGTGCGTCTATATGTGCGCGCGCGTGTGTGTGGGTGTGTCTGCGCAGGTAGGTAAATGTGTGTGCGCGTGGGTGTCTGCGTGTGTGTGTGTGTGTGTGTGTGCGCTCGCACGTGCGTCTGTGTGTGTGTGTTTGCGCAAGTGTGTGTGTGTGTATGCATGTATGTGCAAGCGTGCATGCGTGAGTGCGTGTGTGTGTGCATACGCGAACGCGTGTGTTTGAGTCCGAGTGTTTGTATGTGTGCGTGTGTGTATGTGTGTGCACGCGCGTTTGTGTATGCATGGATGTGTGTGTGCATGTGTGTACGTGCGTGTGCGTGTGTGTGTATGTGCGAAGACGCGTGTGTGTGTGGTTGAGCCCGCGCGTGTTTTCGTGTTTGTGAGTGTATGTGTGCATGCACATGTGTGTGTGCGCGTGTGTGTTTGTGGGTGAGCATGCGTGTATGCGTGTGTCTGTGTGTATGTGTGTGTCTAAGTGTGCGCGCACGTGTGTGTGTGTGTGTGTGTGTGTGTGTGTGTGTGTGTGTGTGTGTGTGTGTGTGTGTGTGTGTGTCTGTCTGTGCATGTGTGTGTATACACGTGCGTGCGTGCTTGCGTGTTTGTGTATGTGTGTGCGTGCGCGCGCTCTGGTGTGTGTGTGTGTGGTTGTGTGTGTTCGCGTGCGCGTGTGCGTGTATGTGTGTGTGTGTGTGCGTGTGCTTGCGTGTGTGTGTATGTTTGTGTGTGTGTGTGTTTACGTGTGTGCATGCTTGCGTGTGTGTGTGTGTGTATGCGTGCTTGCGTGTGTGTATGTGTATGTGCGTGTGAGGGCACGCGCATGTGTGTGTGTGTGTGTGCATGTAAGAATGCACGCGCGCGCATGTGTGTGTATGCGCACTCGCCTTTGTTCGTGCGTGTCTTTGTGTGAGTGTGTGTTCGCGCACGTGCGTGTGTGTGTGTGTGTGAGAGAGAGAGTGTGCACATGCGTGTGTATGTGTGTGTGTGTTTGCGTGTGTGTGCGCGTGTTTGTGCGTGTGTGAGAGAGTGTGCACACACGTGTGTATGTGTGTGTGCATGTATGTGTGTGCACGCGCGCGTGTGTGTTCGTGAGTGTGTGTGTGTGTGTGTGCGTTTGTGGGTGCATGCATACGTGGGTGGGTGGGTGTGTGTGTGTGTGTGCAAGTGTGTATGTGTGCTTGCGTGTGTGTGTGTGTGTGTGTGAGTATGTGTGTGCACGTGTCTGTGTATGGGTGTGTGCGTGCGTGTTTGCGTGCGTGCGCGTATGTGGAAATGTGCGCACGCGTGTGTATTTGAGTGAGCGTGCATGCGCGCGCGTAATTGTGTGTGTGTGTGTGTGCGCGTGTTTGTATGCGTGTACGTAAGTGCACGCGCGTGTGTGTGCCCACGCGCGTGCGTATGTGTGTGTGTGTGTGTATGTGTGTGTGTTTGCGCACGGGTGTGTATGTGTGTGTGCGTACACGTGTGTGTGTGTGTGTGTGTGTTTGCTCGCACGCGCGTGTGTGTATGCGTGTGCGCACGTGTGTGTGTGTGTGTGTGTGTGTGTGTGTGTGTATGTGCGAGTGAGTATGTGCACGCGTGCGCATTTGTGTGTGTGTGGGGGGGGGGGGGGGGGGTGTGCCCGTACGTGTGTGTGTGTGCACCCACACTTGTGTTTGTGGGTGCGCACGCGCGTGTGTTTGTGTGTGTGTGTGGGAGCGCGCACGTGTGTTTGTGTGTGTGCGTGTAAGTATGCACGCGCGTGTGTGTGTTTGTGTTTGTGTTTGTGTGTGTGCGTGTGGGTAAGTATGCACGCGCACACATGTGTGTGTGTGTGTGTATGCTCGCCCGTGTTTGTTCGTGTGTGTGTTTGTGTGTGTATGTTGGCGCACGTGTGTGTTTGTATGTGTGTGCACGCGCGTTTGTGTGTATGTTCGTGCGTGCGCGTGTGTGGGCGTGCGTGCGTGTGTGTGTGTGAGAGAGAGTGTGTGCACGTGTCTGTATGTGTGTGTGCGTGTGCGTGTGTGCGTGCGTGCATGTGCGTGTGAGTGTTTATGTGTGTGTGCTTGTGTGTGTATGTGTGTGTGTGTGTGGGCACGTGTGTGTGTGCACGCACGTGAGTGAGTGT
>CAWUDS030001551.1:65000-72500 GCA_963859935.3 Lathyrus sativus
CACTGACACACACACACACACACGTGCACGCACACAGACACACAAACGCGTATGCACGCATATAAATGCGAGCGCGCACACAAACACAAACACGCGTGCGCGCGCTTGCACACACACGCACACGCACACACAAACACACACGCGCATACACACAAACACACACGCGCACACAGACTCACACACGCATGCACGCACACACACAAACGTGCATACACACAAACACGTGCGCGCTCACACACACATACACCCACACACGTGCGTCGACACACACACACACACACAAACACACACGCGCGTGTGCTAACACATACAAACACTCGCGTGCGCACATAGACACACACACGCGTGCGCGCACACAGACACACCCGTGCGCGCGCATACGCACACACGCACGCATGCATACACATTCACACAGACACACAAACACACACACGCACACACAAACACACACGCGCGTGTGTAGACCCTCAAACACGCGCGCGCGTGTGCACACCTGCACACACACACAAACACGCACACACATACACACACAAACACACACACATACGCACACGCACACACACATGTGTGCACACACTCTCTCTGTCTCACACATACACCTACACGCACACAAACGCGTTTGCACACACACACACGCACACATACATGTTCGTGCGCACACTCTCACAAACACACACACACACACACACACATACACACGCGTGCGCACACTCACACACACACACACGCACACACATACATACGCACGCGTGCACACGCACACACACATATGCACGCGTGCGCACACTCACACACACACACACATACGCACGCGTGCGCACACTCACACACACACGCGCACACACATATACGCACACACATACACACACGTGCACGCACCCATATACACACACATGCATGCACGCGCACACACACACACGTGCGCGCGCCAACTAACACAGACACGCACACAGACACGCGTGTGCCCACGTAAAAACACACGCGTGGTTGCACACACACACACACGTGCGCACACCCACACACCCACACATACACACCTGCGCGCGCGCGCCTACAGACACACGCGTGCACACACACACATATACAAACACGCGCGCGCACATTCACACACTCGTGCGTACACTCTCTCTCACACACAAACACACAAACACGCACGCGCGCGTGCGCACACACATAAACACACGCGCGTGCGAACAAACAAACACGCACACGCGTACGCACAAACACATACACCCGCGTGCGCGTACACACACACACACACACGCACACAAACACATACGCACGCGCGTGCGCACTCACACGCGCGTGCGCACATACGCACACGCGTGCACATACCCACACGCATACACACACGCGCACACACACAAACACGTATACGCGCGCGCACATACACACACACACACACATACACGCACACAGGCACTCACGCACGCACGCACACACTCACACAAAAACACACACGTGCGCACACGAACGCATGGGCGCGCACACACACACACACACCCAGACACACACGCGTGCACACACACACATACGCGCATACAAACACACGCACACACGCACGCGCACTCGCTCAGACACGCACACACACACACCCGCACACACACACACACACACACGCGTGTGCTAACACATACAAACACTCGCGTGCGCTTGCACAAACACACACACACACACACACACGTGCGCACGCATGCACGCACAAACATTTTCACAGACACACCCACACACACCCACACGCGCACAAACATGCGCGCGTGTGCACACTCTCAAACCCACACTCACACACACACGCACACACACATACACACACACACACACACACATACGCGCGCACGCACACACATACACACGCACAAACACACATACACACGCACAAACACATACAAAAACACATACACGACCATACATGCGCGCACACATGTACACACACACAGACACACACACGAATATACACACACACATGCACACACACACACACATACACACACGCGTGCCCACAAACATACACACACACACACACACACACACACACACACACACACACACACACACACATAAACACACGCGTGAATATACACACGCGCGCACAAACACACACACAAAGACACATACACGCGTGCGCACACTCACTCTCTCTCACAGACACACACAAACACGTGCACACACACACATGCGTGCACGCACACACACTCACACATGCACACACGCACACACACATCAACACACACACACGCGTGCGCGCACGCATGTAAACAAACGCGTGCGCGCGCCCACACACACACAAACAGGTGCGTGCGCGCCCTCACACACACGCACATGCGTGCTCGCTCACACACACACACACATACGCGCAAACACGCACGCACACACGTGCACACACATGTTTGTGCGCTCACATGCACATACACGCACACACGTGTGCTGACACACACATACACACGTGTGCTAACAAATACAAACACTCGCGTGCGCACACAGACACATACACACGGGCGTGCGCACAAAAGCAAACACGCACGCACACACGTGCACACACATGTTTGTGCGCTCACATACACATACACGCACACACGTGTGCCGACACACACACACACACGTGTGCTAACAAATACAAACACTCGCGTGCGCACACAGACACATACACACGGGCGTGCGCAAACACACACGCGTGCGCAAACACACACGCGTGCGCGCGCATATACACATACACACACACGCATACACATTCACACACACACACACACACACGCATACACGCGCACGCCCACACGCGCGTGTGCACAAACTTAAAGACGCGCGCGCGTGTGCACACCCGCATACACATAAACACGCAGACACACACACACACGTGCACGCGCCCACACACGCACACGCACAGACACACGCTCGTGCGCACACTCTCATAAACACACACACGTGTACGCACACACACATACACACGCGTGCGCGCACACACACACACACATACGCACGGGCTTGCGCAAGCATACGCTCGTGCGAACATAGACGCGCGTGTGCGTGCACATACGCACACGCATACATACACACGCACGCACAATCACACACACGCGCGCACGCGCATGTGCAAGCACTCAGATACACACGTGTTTGCCCATATACACACACATGCACGCACGCACACACGCACACACACACACACACGTGCACGCACACACACACACACCCACACGCACGCACACAGGCACAAACACAGGTGGGCGCGCGGGCACACACATACGCGCCTACGCACATACACACGCGTGCGCACGCACGCACACAAACACAAATGCGCGTGCACACACACACACACACATGTGAGCGAACACCTACACACACAAACACACACACGAACAAACGCGGGCGCGCATACACATACACACACAAGCGCGTGCATACTTATACGCAAACACACACACACGCACACACATACACAAACACACGCGCGCGCATGCATACTTACATACACACACACACACACGTGCGCGCGCCCCCCCACACACGCACACGCATACAGACACGCGCGTGCGCACGTACAAACAGACGCGTGGGTGCACACACACACACACGTGCGCACACACACACTCCCACACACACACACGCAAACGCACACACGCGTGCGTGCGCACACACTCTCTCTCTCACGCATACACATACACACGCGCGCGCGCATACACACTCTCTCGTGCGTCCACTCTCTCTCACACACAAAGACACAAACACGCGCACGTGCGTGCGCACACATATAAACACACGTGCGTGCGAGCTAACACATACACACACGCGTACGCACACACACAGACACACACACACAGACACACACATGCACACCCGCGTGAGCAGTCACACGCGCGTACGCACCTACACCCGTGCGCACACAGACACGCGTGCACATACTCACACGCATACACACACGCGCACACACGCACACACATACGCGCGCGTGCATGCGCACACACTCACATTCACACGCGTGCGCATATATACACATGCACCCACGCACACAAACACGCACGCACACACCCACACACACACACGTGCGCGCACACACATACACACACGCACGCGTGCGCACACAAACACACACACGCACGCATGCCTGCACGTACGTATTCATGCACACACACACAGACACACACCCACGAACACACACACACACACGCACACACACATACACATGCAAACACACACACACACACGCACACACATACACACACAAGCGTGCGCATACACTCACATGCACACACACATACACACACGTGCGCACACTCACACACAAACAAGCGCACGCACGCGTACGCGTACGCTCTCACGCACACACACAGACAAACGCGCGTGCACACACAAACACACACGTGCGCGAACATATAGACGCACACACACACACAACCACACACACGAACACAGGTGGGCGCGCATACACACGCGCGTGCATACTTACACGCACACACACACACATACACACGTGCGCGCACACACACAGACACATGTGCGCGCGCACACAGACACAGACACAAACGCGCGCGAGAGTTTAAACACACATAAACACACACACTCACGCACGCACTCGCGCACACACACACGCACACACACACACACACACGTAAAGACGCACACGCGCGTGCGCTCGATCAAACACACGCGTGGGCGCACACACAAAAACACACACACACACACACACATGCGTGCACACACACACACACACCCAGACACACACGCGCGTGCACACTCACATGCACACACACTCCCGCACGCACACACACATACGCGCATACAAACACACACACGCACACTCACTCTCATACACACACACCTGCACACACGCACTCGCGTGCAAAAAATCACGTGCGTGCACACACACACACACGGACACACACACACGCACACACATACATACACGCTCGTGCGCATACTCACACACATACACACGTGCACACACACATACACGCGCGCGTACACACACACACACACGCACACATGCACACATACGCGCGTGCCCACTCATAAGCGCGTACGCACTCACACGCGCGTGCACATGTGCACACACATACACACACGCGCACACACACAAAAATACGCGCGCGCGCATGCTTACAGACTCACATTCACACGCGTGCGCACATATACACATACACACACACACACACACGTGTGTATACTTATACGCAAACACACACACGCGCACGCATGCATACTTACGCACACGCACGCACACACACACACACACACGCGTGCATACAGATACACATACACGCGCGTGCATACTTACACACACACGTGCGCCCCTCCCCCCCCCCACACACACACACACGCATACAGACACGCGCGTGCGCACGTACAATCACATGCGTGGACGCACACACACACACTCCCCCCACACACACACGCGCATGAACATACACACGCACGCACAAACACACACACGCACGCGTGCACACACACTCTCTCTCTCTCTCTCTCACACACACATACACATAAACACACGCGTGTGCACACACACACTCGCTCGTGCGTACACTCTCTCTCACACACAATCACACAAACACGCGCACGTGCGTGCGCACACATATAAACACACGCGCGTGCGAACAAACGCACACACACACACACGCGTACGCACACACATATACAAACACGTGCGCGCATACAAACACACACACGCACACACACATGCACACGCGCGTGCGCACACACACGTACGTGCGCACCCATACGCGCGTGCACATCCACACTCGTGCACATACGCACACACATACACACACGCGCACACACACACAAACACATACGCGCGTGTGCATGCACACACACTCACATTCACACGCGTGCACACATATACTCATACACGCACGGACGTAAACACGCACGCACACACCCACACACGCACACACAGGTGCGCGCACACACATACACAAACGCACAGACACGAGCGTACACACACACACGCGCGTGCGCACACAAACACACACACCCACGCATGCATGCACGTACGTATTCAGGCACGCACACACAGACACACACCCACGAACACACACACACGCACACACACACACACGGGCGTGCGCACACACTCACACGCACACGCACATACACACAGGTGCGCACACTCACACACACACACACACACACACACACACACACACACACACACACAAACGCGCGTGCACACACAAACACACACGTGTGCAAACATATAGACACACACACACATACAACCACACACACGAACACAGGTGGGTGCGCATACATACGCATACACGCGCGTGCATACTTACACGCACACATATACACATGCACACGTGCGCGCACACACACACACGTGCGCCCGGACACACGCACAGACAAAAGCGCGCGCGAGAGTTTACACACACACACACACACACTCGCGCACGCATACTCGTGCACATGCACACACACACACACACACGTACAGACGCACACGCGCGTACGCTCGCACACACACACACAAAAAAAAAAAAACACACACATACACGTGCACGCACACACACACTCCCAGACACACAAACGCGTGCACACTCACACGCACACACACTCCCGCACGTACACACACATACGCGCATACAAACACACGCACGCACACTCACTCACACACACAGACACACACACACACCTGCCCACACGCACTCGCGTGCATACGATCACGCGCGTGCACATACACACACATACGGACACACACACACACACATACACGCTCGTGCGTACACTCTCTCACACACACAAACACACAAACACGCGCACGTGCGTGCGCACACATATAAACACTCGCGCTTGCGAACAAACACACACACACACACACGCGTACACACACAAGCACACACACACACACACACACGTGCGCACTCACACACGCGCGTGCGCGCATACATACACAAGCACACACACACGTGCGCACTCACAAGCGCATACACACTCACACGCGCGTGCACGCACACACACGCGTGCACATACGCACACACACACACAAGCGCACGCACACACACATACGCGCGCGTATGCGCACACGCTCACATTCACACGCGTGCGCACATATACACAAACACGCACGCAAACACGCACACACCCACACACACACACGTGCGCGCACACATGTACACACACACACAGACACACACGAATACACACACACACACACACACATACACACACGTGTGCCCACAAACACATACACACACACAAGAACACACACACACACACACATAAACACACGCGTGCATATACACACGCGCGCGCACAAACGCACACACAGACACATACACGCGTGCGCACACTCACTCTCTCTCACAGATACACACAAACACGTGCACACACACACATGCGTGCACGCACACACATTCACACACGCACGCACGCACACACGCACACACGCATCAACACACACACGCGTGCGCGCACGCATGTAAACCAACGCGTGCGCGCGCCCCCCCACACACACACAAACAGGTGCGTGCGCGCCCTCACACACACGCACATGCGTGCTCGCTC
>CAWUDS030001551.1:77500-127500 GCA_963859935.3 Lathyrus sativus
ACACCCACGAACACACACACACGCACACACACACACACACACGCGTGCGCACACTCTCACACACACACACACACGGACACACATACACACGCAAACACACACACTTACACACGCGTGCACACACACTCACATGCACATATACATACAAACGCGTGCGCACACTCACACACACACACACACACGTGCACACACACACACACACAAACGCGCGTGGATACACAAACACACACGTGCGCGACCATACACACACACACACAAACACGCGTGCACACACACACACACGTGCGTGAACACACACACATACAACCACACACACGAACTCAGGCGGGCGAGCATACACACGCTCACACGCGCGTGCATACTTACACACACACACACAGTCACACACGCGTGTGCGCACACACACACACACATAGACACAAGCGCGCGCGAGTGTATACGAACACACGCACACGCACCCACGCACGCGCACACACATGCACACACACGTGCGCACATACACACACACATGTGCGCGCGTATAGACACACACGCGCGTGCGCTCGCTCAAACACACACGTGGGCGCACACACACACGCACACACAAACACACACACACACGTGCGCGCACACACACACCCAGACACACACGCGCGTGCGCACACTCAAACACACGCGCGCACATACACCTTCACACACACACACACGCATACAAGCACATGCACGCACGCATACTCTCTCGCTCACACACACACGCGTGCACACACTCTCTCTCTCACACACATACACATAAATACACGCGCGTGCACACACACACTCGCTCGTGCGTACACTCTCTCTCACACACAATCACACAAACACGCGCATGTGCGCGCGCACACATATAAACACACGCGCGTGCGAAGAAACACACACACACACACACACACGCGTACGCACACACACATACACACACGTGCGCGCGCCCATATACACACATACAAACACACACACGAACACAGGCGTGCGCACCCACACGCATGCACATACGCACATGCATAAACACGCGCGCACACACACACACACACATACGCGCGTGTGCATGCGCACAGACTCACATTCACACGTGTGCGCACATATACACATACACACACACACACACACGCGTGTATACTTATACGCAAACACACACACGCGCACGCGCGCGCGCCTGCATACTTACGCACACGCACGCACACACACGCGTGCATACAGATAAACATACACGCGCGTGCATACTTACACACACACACACGTGCGCCCCCCCCCCCCCCCCACACACACATACAGACACGCGCGTGCGCACGTACAACCACACGCGTGGGCGCACACACACTCCCACACACACACACGCGCATGAACACACACACACACACGCACGCACACACACACGCACGCGTGCACACACACACTCTCTCTCTCTCACACACACACATACACATAAACACACGCGTGTGCACACACACACTCGCTCGTGCGTACACTCTCTCTCTCACACAATCACACAAACACGCGCACGTGCGTGCACACACATATAAACACACGCGCGTGCGAACAAACGCACACACACACATGCGTACGCACACACATATACAAACACGTGCGCACACACGCACACACACAAGCACACGCGCGTGCGCACTCACACGCACGTGCGCACCCATACGCGCGTGCACATCCACACGCGTGCACATACGCACACGCATACACACACGCGCACACACACACAAACACATACGCGCGTGTGCATGCACACACACTCACATTCACACGCGTGCACACATATACTCATACACGCACAGACGTAAACACGCACGCACGCACACAGACACACACACACAGGTGCGCGCACACACATACACATACGCACAGACACGAGCGTACACACACACACACGCGTGCGCACACACCCACGCATGCATGCACGTACGTATTTCAGGCACGCACACACAGACACACCCACGAACACACACACATGCACACACACACACACGGGCGTGCACACACACTCACATGCACACGCACATACACACGTGCGCACACTCACACACACACAAACACACACACACGCGCGTGCGCGTGCTCACACACACACACACACACAAACGCGCGTGCACACACAAACACACACGTGCGCAAACATATAGACACACACACACACATACAACCACACACACGAACACAGGTGGGTGCGCATACACACGCACACACGCGCGTGCATACTTACACGCACACATATACACATGCACACGTGCGTGCGCACACACACACGTGCGCCCGAACACACGCACAGACAAAAGCGCGCGCGAGAGTTTACACACACACACACACACACTCACGCACACACTCGCACACACACACGCACACACACTCGTGCACATGCACACACACACACGTACAGACGCACACGCGCATGCGCTCGCACACACACACACACAAAAACACACACACACACGTGCGCGCACACACACACTCCCAGACACACACGCGCGTGCACACTCACACGCACACACACTCCCGCACGCACACACACATACGCGCATACAATCACACGCACACACACTCACTCACACACACACACACACACACACACACCTGCCCACACGCACTCGTGTGCATACAATCACGCGCGTGGACATTCACACACATACGGACACACACACACACGCACACGCACACACATACACGCTTGTGCGTACACTCTCTCACACACACAAACACACAAACACGCGCACGTGCGTGCGCACACATATAAACACTCGCGCCTGCGAACACACACACACACACACATACACACACGTACACACACACACGCGCGTGCGCGCATACACACACAAGCACACACACACGCGTGCGCTGAGACAGCCTATGTCCCATTAGTGGAATTCTAATGAAACCTTATAAAAATACAGAAAAATTTGAAATTTTTAAAGGACAATACTTAATTATTTAAAAACATACTGTTTCACATACATATGCTTCAAATATATTTTACAGAGTTTGACACCGTTAAGACTAGCGGCCTTGCCACATAGATAAAACATAAAATAAAAGTACAGAAAGGAAACCAAAAAGAAAGCATACCAAAAGGGACCTCCTAAGTCCAACAAGACTGACACTTATACTGACTGTAGTAGTAGGGATGTGATTAGCGTTTGACAAAACACTAACAGCTCCCAATCTAGATGTTATAGTAACACATCTCCACGTCACTTCATATCCTTTCCTTCTGAGTTGTCGGGAAGTACGCAAGATTCGAGCTCATCGTCTGATCGTCATAAAATAATCCAAAATGCAAAACAAAAATGACACAGGGCTAAGATTCATGTACAAGTTTAAAAGTGGGAATGAATGTGTAAAATAATAATATATATGGAAACCATATTTATACAAACAAGCGTATCTTATACCCACAATTACATATACTTTATTTATTCTAATGCATCCCTGAACTATATGCTGACTCAGGCCACTAAACGCTGTCAATGATATCTATCCCATTTACCAAGATCAGATATCACTAGACCACATGCCACCAACGTACTCCCAATTACCAAGAGCTACGCCACCTAACTTCACATGGAGCCTAGGTGTTATAAGTCGATCGTCCCTGAGAATTCAGGCCAAGAACCTTGTCTTGCCTAGCATGCATAGATAATAATCCCCGTCGGGATTGCAGGCGACTGATCAACCTCGTGCGTCCCATACCGCACGGCGGTGGACTTACACATTCCTTAATGCAAGTCTATATGATCACTCACTCATCTTGTGGCAACTCTTAGCCATAAGTATTAAGTTAATAATGGGGAATTATCGTATCAACTTTTCAAGTTATACTTATTATCTAGATACTTAGGTTGAGTACCAAATCCATCCAATGTCTTGCCATATTTGATCTTTGTCCTTACATAATAAGTTCAGTTTGTATAATGGGTAATTGTATGGTTAACTTCCCAGGTAAGAGAGGTGGACTGTAAACGGCATAGTCGACCAAGTCTTTCCTTAGCCAGAACCCAACCAAATATAACTACTCATTGTATCCAACTTTCCTTATGTTAATGGGGATCAATTACTTAATATCTAGCAATGTTTTTCTCTCATTAACCGATTATTTCCTTAATCTATCAATCACAATCATTCAAGTATAAATAAAATAAACAATTATAAAATTAACCGAATAATGCAAGCACAATACAATACCAAATTGTCAAAGATTATTCCTATGATAATTAATTAAGGCCGGCGTAACCTCGCCTAGTGATTTGTGAAAATCATTATTTGAGAATAGGCTCTCCTTAATTATTTATCGCTAGTAGGGCTTAGGTCACCACTACACACATATATATTAAGTTATTTTACGCTAACCGTCCCAATCGTATACGAAATCTTGCCCCCACCTTTTGTTGAGTGTTGTTGAAAGTCCACAAGTGTTGTCTTCGATCTTTGCCAAGAACCTAATTTACGATAACCGTTGGATTGTACGAAATTTATGAAATAATTAGAATATAATTTATGGTTAATTGAACATAATCCCGTTATAACTTGAAATATTTATTTATTTAAATATATCATAATAACCTCCAAAATAATTATTAAATTCAAATATAAATTATATTATACCTCCTTTTGAATTTGTTTGTTTTAGAAAATTGTCAAGAGTATATTTCTAATAACATTTAAATTATAATAAAATTTGGGCATTATAACGACTTAAAATGGTAAAATTTATTTTGGACTTTATAAGTTCAATATATCGACGTCTGAACGGAATTTGCATAGAAAATTTAAAATAACCTTTATATAAATAACATAATTAAAATAATATAATTAAAATAAAATGGACATTATAACGGCTTACCGATTACTTATGAAAATGATTTGGGCAGAACTTTGACGTATAAAACTCCCTTGAAACTTTAGAAGAACTTTTACCACAAAATACTCTAAAGGTTACGAACCGATATCGTGGGAACTTCGATAACTAAAACTAATATTGCTATATGAAGAAATTAGAGAAGGAAAGAAGTAAAGAAGTAAGAAAGATGATTTGTGAATGAATGAATGAAAATGGGGTGGAAGAGACCCCTATTTATACTAGTTGTAAAATATTAAAATAACATAATTTATCATCTTTTGCCCATACCTTCCAACTTTTCAACTCTTGCTAGTAAATATGTCTCTATCAAATATTTACTAATCTTTCATCAATAGTGCTTTAGGTGTTCTAGTATGACTTTGTGAAAATAATTTATGACAAAGGTATGGGAGCTTGATTTCATGACATAATATTATGTAGGATATTAATAGAAAATGAGATATATATTTCTTTTATAAAAAGTAAAATGTTAATAATATTAATAATAATAAAAATAGTAAAAAGGATAGTTATTTGATATTTTTATTGTCTTAAGATTATTTTATTTATTAATTGGTTTATAGAGTAAAATGATAATATTCAAATAAAATAAAATCAATTAATAATAACAAAACAAGAACAACAATAATGATAATAATAATATGAATAATTAATTAACTTAAAGTTAAGGGTTTTAAGTACCAATTTAAATTTCAAAGTTTAGTTTATAAAATGAAACGATGATATTCAAATTGAAGAATAAAAGTAATAAATATAAAAAGTAATTAATTAATAAATTAATTATTATAAGTGTTAGTTTCAACATTTAATTTTTAATAACTAGCATTGTTAAAATCTCAAATCTAACTAGATATATTATTTAGTGTATGGAAAAATTAGGATGTTACATTACCACCCCCCTTAAAAGAAATTTCGTCCTCGAAATTTAGCGTACCTAAAACATATGTGGATACTTCTGACGCATGTCTTCTTCTCTTTCCCAAGTAGAATCACCAGTTACATCATCCCACACGACTCTAACCAATGGTATTTGCTTTCCACGAAGTTCTTTAATACGATGATCTAAGATCTTGACAGGTATAGCCTCATATTCCAAATTATCTCTAAGTTCCACAGTTTCAGGCTCAATGACATGTGAAGGGTCCGGATAATACTTCCTCAGTTGTGATACATGAAATACATCATGAAGATTAGACAAGTTTGGCGGCAAAGCAATGTGATACGCTACAGGTCCAATCCGCCGTAGAATTTGAAAAGGCCCGATAAACCTTGGTGTTAACTTCCTAGTTTTGATTGCTCGTGCAATTCCCGCCCTAGGAGTTACCCTAATGAACACGTGATCTCCTGCCTCGAACTCCAAAGGTCTTCTCCTCTTATCATTATAACTCTTTTGACGGTCCTGTGCTGCCTTCATTTTTTCTCTAATAAGTTTAACCTGATCTGTCGTTTGTTGCACGAATTCTGAACCCAATATTTTATTTTCTCCAACCTCATACCAACATAAAGGTGTACGACACTTTCTTCCGTATAATGCTTCATATGGAGCCATGCCGATACTTGAGTGAAAACTATTGTTGTAAGTAAACTCAATCAATGGTAAGAACTCGTCCCAACTTCCTTTGTGTTCAAGAGCACAAGCTCTCAACAAATCCTCTAACGATTGAATCGTCCTCTCAGACTGGCCATCCGTTTGGGGATGATAAGCTGAACTTAACCTCAGTTTTGTTCCTAACTCTAAATGCAACTGATGCCAAAAATTTGATGTGAATCTGGGATCTCTATCATTGACTATACTTGAAGGTATTCCATGCAATCTAACAATCTCCTTTACATATACCTGAGCTAGTCTCTCTAATTTAAACGTCTGGTTGATGGGAATGAAATGTGCACTCTTTGTCAACCTATCAATGATCACCCAAATTGCATCATGTTGTTTCTGAGTCTTAGGCAAAGCGGTTACAAAATCCATGGCTATTCCGTCCCACTTCCACTCTGGAATATCTAAAGGTTGTAGCAATCCGGCTGGCTTCTGATGTTCAATCTTTGCCTTCTGACATACCAAGCAACTTTGAACATATTCTGCTATATGTCTCTTCATTCCAACCCACCAAAACATTTTCTTCAAGTCTTGATACATCTTTGTGGCTCCTGGATGAAAACTCAACTTACTTTTGTGGCCCTCTTCCAAAATCAACTTTTGAATATCCTGATTTTGAGGTACACACAACCTTTCTTTAAACCTTAGGATTCCATCACTCCTTATGTTAAACTCTCCATTTTGACCATTTCTTATATTTTCCTTTATGCTCACTAGACGGTCATCAAGTTGTTGTTCATCTTTGATCCATTTCAGAAATTCATTAGACACGACAATAGCGCCTATGAATATACTTCCTTCATTGTGATGTACTCCTAAGTTTAAATCCACGAATTTGTCAATCAACTCTTCTTCCTTCAACATCATTGCAGATACATGAAGTTTCTTTCGACTCAAAGCGTCTGCTACAACATTGGCCTTTCCGGGATGATATTGCAACTCAAAATCATAGTCCTTCAAGAATTCCATCCAGCGCCTTTGTCTCATGTTTAAATCTTTCTGATCAAATAAATGCTTCAGGCTTTTGTGATCACTTAACACAGTGAACTTTGATCCATAAAGATAATGCCTCCAAATCTTTAAGGCAAACACAATTGCCGCTAACTCTAGGTCGTGAGTTGGGTAGTTCCTCTCATGCACCTTCAATTGTCTTGATGCATAAGCTATCACTTTCCTTTCTTGCATCAACACACACCCAAGACCTTGATATGACGCATCACAATACACATCAAAATTTCCTAATGGGTCTGGTAAGATGAGTATTGGTGATGAAGTCAATCTTTCCTTTAGCTTCTGAAAACTTTCTTCACACTCTTTAGTCCATTCAAAGTTTTTACCTTTCCTCGTTAACTGAGTCATGGGCAAAGCGATCTTTGAAAATCCTTCAATGAACCTCCGATAATATCCAGCTAGTCCAAGAAAACTTCGAATCTCGCCAACATTCTTTGGACTCTCCCACTTTGTTATTGCTTCGACTTTACTTGGGTCTACTGCAATACCTTCTTTACTAATTACATGACCAAGAAATTGTACCTCCTTCAACCAAAATTCACATTTCGAGAATTTCGCGTACAATTGAAGGTCCTTTAATATCTGTAGCACAATTCTCAAATGTTCTCTGTGCTCTACCTCATTCTTGGAATAAATCAGAATGTCATCAATGAAAACTACAACAAATTGATCTAAGTATGACCTAAAGATCCTATTCATGTAATCCATGAATACTGCTGGAGCATTAGTCAAACCAAATGGCATAACTAAGTACTCATAGTGTCCATAACGGGATCTAAAAGCTGTTTTTGGAATATCATCTTCCTTCACCCTGATCTGATGATATCCAGACTTCAAGTCAATCTTTGAGAATACTGATGCTCCTTTTAACTGATCCATCAAGTCGTCGATTCTAGGCAAAGGATACTTGTTTTTCACAGTGGCTTTATTGAGTTGTCTGTAATCCACACAAAGTCTAGAAGAACCATCCTTCTTCTTCACAAACAAGATTGGAGCTCCCCATGGCGATACACTTGGTCTAATAAATTCTTTCTCTAACATCTCGTCTAATTGTTTCTTTAACTCCGCAAGCTCTGAGGGTGACATTCGATAAGGAGATATAGAAATTGGTCCAGTTCCTGGAACCAAGTCTATAGAAAATTCCACTTCCCTAACCGGTGGTAAACCTGGAACTTCTTCTGGAAAGACTTCCGGGAATTCACAGACTACGGGAAAATTTTCCACACTAGGGGTTTCTCCTACTGACATGGAGAATAGCATCATAAAACTTTGAGTGAGGGTTTCAGCTTTGCTGATTTCTCCACTATCTTCTCCAAATGTAAAAATTTTCTCCTTGCATCTCAAGTTGACATCGTTGGCTGATAACCAATCCATTCCTAAGATGACATCTAGGTCTTGTAGCGGGAGTACCACAAGATCTACTAAGAATCTTCTATTTTCTAAGATTATTGGACAGTCTACACAGACTGAATAAGTTACCATTCTTTCTCCCGAGGGAGTTGTGATAGTCAACTTATAATCGTGATCAACAATTTCGAATCCCAAAAATTCAGCACAAGAGGTAGATATAAAAGAATGTGTAGCTCCTGAATCGAATAAAACTGATACCAACTTATCTCCAATTAAACACATACCTTGAATTAACCCAGCTGACTTTGAGATCTCAGCTCCTCTAATTGTAAATACTCTTCCTGTGGTTGGCTTATTTTGATTCTGAGGTCTCTGACCAACACTTGGGCCTCCATTTCTTGCTCTCCCTATGTTGTTATTGTTTATTAGGCCGCTCCTCTGGCCTGTTGGTTGACTTTGTCCTTGGGGACAATCTTTGAGAAAGTGGCCTTTCTGACCACAGCGAAAACAAGTTCCAATATTTCTATTTGGACAATCTTTGTTAAGATGTGCCCCTCCACAGCTGTAACACTTGAACATTAACCTTCTAGAATCCTGGTTATGATAAGGTGTAGGCCTTTGATATGGCCTACCCCCTCGTTGGATTCTTCCTCCGTGGCCTCGGTTAAAGTGGCCCTTGTGATTGTTGTTTTGGGTTGATCCTCCTGATCCATATTGATTCTTCCTATTGTCAATCCCTTCCAACTCCAGACACCTTTCTACTAGCTCACCAAAGCGCATAATATGCAGAGGTAAAACTGCCCTCTGGATATCATATTTCAATCCATCTTGATACTTTTCACACATCCATTCTTCCCTTGGATGCAAGCGGTAAAACTCAGAATACTTTAGCAAGGATTCAAACTTCCTAGTATATTCTCCCACCGTCATCACACCTTGACGTAGATTCTGAAATTCTCTCTCCTTCTCTTTCCTACATAACTTTGGAAAATACTTCCCCAAAAATTCTTCTTTGAACAAGGTCCAATTGATTTCTCTTCCTTCCTCTTCCAATAATCTATACTTTCCTCTCCACCAAGCTTCAGCATCGCCTGTCAGCATGAATGTTGCATAACCAACCCTTCTATTCTCTCTACAGTGAGTGAAAGAAAATATCTTCTCCATTTCTTGCAACCATTTCTCAGCACCCTCCGGATTAAAGTCACCACCAAACTGTGGTGGTTTTCCTTTCAGAAACGAGTTCAATCCTGTATCCTCATGCACCATTTCCCTTTGTTGTTGCTGAAAGAGTTGATGATCTCGAGTGATTTGCAGGATTTGAGCATTTTGTTGTGTTTGAACTAACACAGCTGCAGCAAGTTCACGAACATCTCGAGTGTCAGCTTGAGAGTTCGTTCCAGTTTGGGAATGATCTTCTCGTCCAATGGGAATGGTAGGTGCTCCTTCAGGAGTAACTTCATCACTCGCATTCCTACGTATACCTCTAGTAGTGCCTCTAGCAGCACTCCTACCACGCCTCGCACCTCTGACGTTCTGAACCATAACTTCCTGAAAAGGAATAGTTATTAGGTTCAATCATTCACAAGACATAAAGAACATAACAATTATGTATATTTATATCCCAATGAATGATTCATCGATAAGGATTTTTATCAAGTCTCCCACAGGCAAGGGATAATTGTGTCTAAAATGTTGAATTAATATCTTAAATATAACTAGAATTCAGGAAAACATAATCAACATTTAATGTATAAACAAAAATGTATCAATTTATTTAATAACAACGATTACAAAAATCGTGACCATGTCTCATTCAAAAACCTCTACTTGTAAACCAAGCTAAGACTAATAGTGGTAAAACTATAATTATCATTATTGCTACGAAATCTTTACCTAATTCTTCATGCTTGATGATACCAATAACAAACAAAATAATGACAAGAAGAGTGATGAATAAAAGAAAGGATTTAGCCATTTGAAAGGTATAGATAAATATTTAGGAATTGATATGAAAATAATGGATGGGTGTGAAGTATTTATAAAGTGAATTTTGTGAAGTGTCCGTTACGTTACCGTTGGGTTTGTGACCGTTGGGGAGGAAAAATAAAGTGTGCTAAATAAGTTTCCTAGACCATTATACTAGAAGGCTCTCAAGATGAAGACTCAATGCACAGAAGAAAAGTTATCATCCAGTTTGGAATCCAACTTGATACAGTCAGTATAATTCTAGACACTTACGGTCCGAGCTGAATCGACCAGCTCTGATACCATTAAATGAGACAGCCTATGTCCCATTAGTGGAATTCTAATGAAACCTTATAAAAATACAGAAAAATTTGAAATTTTTAAAGGACAATACTTAATTATTTAAAAACATACTGTTTCACATACATATGCTTCAAATATATTTTACAGAGTTTGACACCGTTAAGACTAGCGGCCTTGCCACATAGATAAAACATAAAATAAAAGTACAGAAAGGAAACCAAAAAGAAAGCATACCAAAAGGGACCTCCTAAGTCCAACAAGACTGACACTTATACTGACTGTAGTAGTAGGGATGTGATTAGCGTTTGACAAAACACTAACAGCTCCCAATCTAGATGTTATAGTAACACATCTCCACGTCACTTCATATCCTTTCCTTCTGAGTTGTCGGGAAGTACGCAAGATTCGAGCTCATCGTCTGATCGTCATAAAATAAAGACAGCCTATGTCCCATTAGTGGAATTCTAATGAAACCTTATAAAAATACAGAAAAATTTGAAATTTTTAAAGGACAATACTTAATTATTTAAAAACATACTGTTTCACATACATATGCTTCAAATATATTTTACAGAGTTTGACACCGTTAAGACTAGCGGCCTTGCCACATAGATAAAACATAAAATAAAAGTACAGAAAGGAAACCAAAAAGAAAGCATACCAAAAGGGACCTCCTAAGTCCAACAAGACTGACACTTATACTGACTGTAGTAGTAGGGATGTGATTAGCGTTTGACAAAACACTAACAGCTCCCAATCTAGATGTTATAGTAACACATCTCCACGTCACTTCATATCCTTTCCTTCTGAGTTGTCGGGAAGTACGCAAGATTCGAGCTCATCGTCTGATCGTCATAAAATAATCCAAAATGCAAAACAAAAATGACACAGGGCTAAGATTCATGTACAAGTTTAAAAGTGGGAATGAATGTGTAAAATAATAATATATATGGAAACCATATTTATACAAACAAGCGTATCTTATACCCACAATTACATATACTTTATTTATTCTAATGCATCCCTGAACTATATGCTGACTCAGGCCACTAAACGCTGTCAATGATATCTATCCCATTTACCAAGATCAGATATCACTAGACCACATGCCACCAACGTACTCCCAATTACCAAGAGCTACGCCACCTAACTTCACATGGAGCCTAGGTGTTATAAGTCGATCGTCCCTGAGAATTCAGGCCAAGAACCTTGTCTTGCCTAGCATGCATAGATAATAATCCCCGTCGGGATTGCAGGCGACTGATCAACCTCGTGCGTCCCATACCGCACGGCGGTGGACTTACACATTCCTTAATGCAAGTCTATATGATCACTCACTCATCTTGTGGCAACTCTTAGCCATAAGTATTAAGTTAATAATGGGGAATTATCGTATCAACTTTTCAAGTTATACTTATTATCTAGATACTTAGGTTGAGTACCAAATCCATCCAATGTCTTGCCATATTTGATCTTTGTCCTTACATAATAAGTTCAGTTTGTATAATGGGTAATTGTATGGTTAACTTCCCAGGTAAGAGAGGTGGACTGTAAACGGCATAGTCGACCAAGTCTTTCCTTAGCCAGAACCCAACCAAATATAACTACTCATTGTATCCAACTTTCCTTATGTTAATGGGGATCAATTACTTAATATCTAGCAATGTTTTTCTCTCATTAACCGATTATTTCCTTAATCTATCAATCACAATCATTCAAGTATAAATAAAATAAACAATTATAAAATTAACCGAATAATGCAAGCACAATACAATACCAAATTGTCAAAGATTATTCCTATGATAATTAATTAAGGCCGGCGTAACCTCGCCTAGTGATTTGTGAAAATCATTATTTGAGAATAGGCTCTCCTTAATTATTTATCGCTAGTAGGGCTTAGGTCACCACTACACACATATATATTAAGTTATTTTACGCTAACCGTCCCAATCGTATACGAAATCTTGCCCCCACCTTTTGTTGAGTGTTGTTGAAAGTCCACAAGTGTTGTCTTCGATCTTTGCCAAGAACCTAATTTACGATAACCGTTGGATTGTACGAAATTTATGAAATAATTAGAATATAATTTATGGTTAATTGAACATAATCCCGTTATAACTTGAAATATTTATTTATTTAAATATATCATAATAACCTCCAAAATAATTATTAAATTCAAATATAAATTATATTATACCTCCTTTTGAATTTGTTTGTTTTAGAAAATTGTCAAGAGTATATTTCTAATAACATTTAAATTATAATAAAATTTGGGCATTATAACGACTTAAAATGGTAAAATTTATTTTGGACTTTATAAGTTCAATATATCGACGTCTGAACGGAATTTGCATAGAAAATTTAAAATAACCTTTATATAAATAACATAATTAAAATAATATAATTAAAATAAAATGGACATTATAACGGCTTACCGATTACTTATGAAAATGATTTGGGCAGAACTTTGACGTATAAAACTCCCTTGAAACTTTAGAAGAACTTTTACCACAAAATACTCTAAAGGTTACGAACCGATATCGTGGGAACTTCGATAACTAAAACTAATATTGCTATATGAAGAAATTAGAGAAGGAAAGAAGTAAAGAAGTAAGAAAGATGATTTGTGAATGAATGAATGAAAATGGGGTGGAAGAGACCCCTATTTATACTAGTTGTAAAATATTAAAATAACATAATTTATCATCTTTTGCCCATACCTTCCAACTTTTCAACTCTTGCTAGTAAATATGTCTCTATCAAATATTTACTAATCTTTCATCAATAGTGCTTTAGGTGTTCTAGTATGACTTTGTGAAAATAATTTATGACAAAGGTATGGGAGCTTGATTTCATGACATAATATTATGTAGGATATTAATAGAAAATGAGATATATATTTCTTTTATAAAAAGTAAAATGTTAATAATATTAATAATAATAAAAATAGTAAAAAGGATAGTTATTTGATATTTTTATTGTCTTAAGATTATTTTATTTATTAATTGGTTTATAGAGTAAAATGATAATATTCAAATAAAATAAAATCAATTAATAATAACAAAACAAGAACAACAATAATGATAATAATAATATGAATAATTAATTAACTTAAAGTTAAGGGTTTTAAGTACCAATTTAAATTTCAAAGTTTAGTTTATAAAATGAAACGATGATATTCAAATTGAAGAATAAAAGTAATAAATATAAAAAGTAATTAATTAATAAATTAATTATTATAAGTGTTAGTTTCAACATTTAATTTTTAATAACTAGCATTGTTAAAATCTCAAATCTAACTAGATATATTATTTAGTGTATGGAAAAATTAGGATGTTACATGCGCACTCATAAGCGCATACACACTCACACGGGCGTGCACGCACACACACACGCGTGCACATACGCACACGCACACACACAAGCGCACACACACACACTCATACGCGCACGCATGCTCACACGCTCACATTCACACGCGTGCGCACATATACACATACACGCACGCACGCAAACACGCACACACCCACACACACACACGCACGTGCGTGCACACATACACACACACACACACACACACATGCGTGCACACACACACACACACATGTGCGCACACAAACACACGCATGCACATACGTATACATGCACGCACGCACACGCACACGCACACACAGACCCACACCCACGAACACACACACACGCACACGCACACCCCCCACACACACACAAACAGGTGCGTGCGCGCCCTCACACACACGCACATGCGTGCTCGCTCACACACACACACGTACGCGCAAACACGCACGCACACACGTGCACACACATGTTTGTGCGCTCACATACACATACACGCACACACGTGTGCCGACACACACACACACACGTGTGCTAACAAATACAAACACTCGCGTGCGCACACAAACACATATACACGGGCGTGCGCACAAAAGCAAACACGCACGCACACACGTGCACACACATGTTTGTGCACTCACATACACATACACGCACACACGTGTGCCGACACACACACACATGTGTGCTAACAAATACAAACACTCGCGTGCGCACACAGACACATAAACACTCGCGTGCGCACACAGACACATAAACACGGGCGTGCGCACACACACACGCGTGCGCGCGCATATACACATACACGCACACGCATACACATTCACACACACACACACACACGCGCGCGCGCATACACGCGCACGCCCACACGCGCGTGTGCACAAACTCAAAGACACGCGCGCGTGCGCACACCCACATACACATAAACACGCAGACACACACACACGTGCACGCGGCCACACACGCACACGCACAGACACACGCTCGTGCGCACACTCTCATAAACACACACACGTGTACGCACACACACATACACACGCGTGCGCGCACACACACACACATACGCACGGGCTTGCGCAAGCATACGCTCGTGCGAACATAGACGCGCGTGTGCGTGCACATACGCACACGCATACATACACACGCACGCACACACACGCGCGCGCACGCGCATGTGCACACACTCACATACACATGTGTTTGCCCATATACACACACATGCACGCACGCACACACGCGCACACACACACACACACGTGCACGCACATACACACACACCCACATGCACGCACACAGGCACAAACATAGGTGGGCGCACGGGCACACACATACGCACCTACACACATACACACGTGTGCGCACGCACGCACACAAACACAAACGCGCGTGCACACACACACACACACACACACACAAACACACACACGAACAAACGCGGGCGCGCATTCACATACACACACAAGCGCGTGCATACTTATACGCAAACACACACACACACGCACACGCATACACATATACACAAACACACGGGCGCGCGTGCATACTTACATACACACACACACGTGCGCACGCCCCCACACACACGCACACGCATACAGACACACGTGTGCGCACGTACAAACAGACGCGTGGGCGCACACACACACACACACACGTGCGCACACACACACTCCCACACACACACACGCACACGCACACACGCGCACGTGTGCACTCTCTCTCTCTCTCTCTCACGCATACACATACACACACGCGCGCGCATACACACTCTCTCGTGTATCCACTCTCTCTCACACACAAACCCACAAACACGCGCACGTGCGTGCGCACACATATAAACACACGCGCGTGCGAACTCATACACACACGCGTACGCACACACACATACACACACACACGCAGACACACACATGCACACCCGCGTGAGCAGTCACACGCGCGTACGCACCTACACCCGTGCGCACCCGCACACGCGCGTGCGCACACGGACACGCGTGCACATACTCACACGCATACACACACGCGCACACATACGCGCGTGTGCATGCGCACACACTCACATTCACACGCGTCCGCACATATACACATACACGCACGCACGCAAACACGCACGCACACACCCACACACACACACACGTGCGCGCACACACATACACACACGCACAAACACGTGTGTATACACACACACACGCACGCGTGCGCACACAAACACACACACGCACGCATGCCTGCACGTACGTATTCATGCACGCACACACAGACACACACCCACGAACACACACACACACACATACACACACCCACGAACACACACACACACACACACATACACACACATACACACGCAAACACACACACACACGCACACACACACACACAAGTGAGTGCATACACTCACATGCACACACACATACACACACGTGCGCACAGTCACACACAAACACGCGCGCGCACGCGTACGCGTACGCTCTCACGCACACACACAGACAAACGCGCGTGCACACACAAACACACACGTGCGCGAACATATAGACACACACACACACACAACCACACACACGAACACAGGTGGGCGCGCATACACACGCTCACACGCGCGTGCATACTTACACGCACACACACACACACACACATACACACGTGCGCGCACACACACAGACACATGTGCGCGCGCACACAGACACAGACACAAACGCGCGCGAGAGTTTAAACACACATAAACACACACACTCACGCACGCACTTGCACAGACACACGCACACACACACACACACACACACACGTGCACACGCATACACACACACACACACACACACGTAAAGACGCACACGCGCGTGCGCTCGCACAAACACACGCGTGGGCGCACACACACACAAAAACACACACACACACACCCAGACACACACGCGCGTGCACACTCACATGCACACACACTCCCGCACGCACACACACATACGCGCATACAAACACACGCACGCACACACACATACGCGCATATAAACACACGCACGCACACTCACTCTCATACACACACACCTGCACACACGCACTCGCGTGCAAAAAATCACGCGCGTGCACATACACACACACACACGCACACACATACATACACGCTCGTGCGCACACTCACACACATACACACACGTGCACACACACATACACGCGCGCGTACACACACACACACGCACACACGCACACATACGCGCGTGCGCACTCACAAGCGCGTACGCACTCACACGCGCGTGCACATGTGCACACGCATACACACACACGCACACACACACACACAAATACGCGCGCGCATGCTTACGGACTCACATTCACACGCGTGCGCACATATACACATACACACACACACGCACGTGTATACTTATACGCAAACACATACACGCGCACGCGCACGCCTGCATACTTACGCACACGCACGCACACACACACACACACACACACACGCGTGCATACAGATACACATACACGCGCGTGCATTCTTACACACACACACACACGTGCGCCCCCCCCCCCCCCACCCCCCACACACACACGCATACAGACACGCGCGTGCGCACGTACAATCACATGCGTGGGCGCACACACACACACATGCGCACACACACTCCCCCCCCACACACACGCGCATGAACATACACACGCGCGCACACACACACACACGCACGCGTGCACACCCACACACACACTCTCTCTCTCTCTCTCTCACACACACACACATACACATAAACACACGCGTATGCACACACACACACTCGCTCGTGCGTACACTCTCTCTTACACACAATCACACAAACACGCGCACGTGTGTGCGCACACATATAAACACACGCGCGTGCGAACAAACGCACACACACACACACGCGTACGCACACACATATACAAACACGTGCGCGCACAAAAACACACACACGCACACACACATGCACACGCGCGTGCGCACTCACACGCACGTGCGCACCCATACGCGCGTGCGCATCCACACGCGTGCACATACGCACACACATACACACACGCGCGCACACACACACAAACACATACGCGCGTGTGCATGCACACACACTCACATTCACACGCGTGCACACATATACTCATACACGCACGGATGTAAACACGCACGCACACACCCACACACACACACACAGGTGCGCGCACACACATACACATACGCACAGACACGAGCGTACACACACACGCGCGCGTGCGCACACAAACACCCACACCCATGCATGCATGCACGTATGTATTCAGGAACGCACACACAGACACACACCCACGAACACACACACGCACACACACACACACGGGCATGCGCACACACTCACATGCACACGCACATACACACAAGTGCGCACACTCACACACACACACATGCGTGCGCGTGCACACACACACACAAACGCGCGTGCACACATAAACACACACGTGCGCAAACATATAGACACACACACACACATACAACCACACACACGAACACAGGTGGGTGCGCATACACACGCATACACGCGCATGCATACTTACACGCACACATATACACATACACACGTGCGCGCACACACACACACACGTGCGCCCGAACAGACGCACACACAAAAGCGCGCGCGAGAGTTTACACACACACACTCACACACTCACACACACACACACACACTCACGCATGCACTCGCGCGCACACACACACACACACACACACACACACACACACACACACACACGTAAGGACGCACACGCGCGTGCGCTCGCACACACACACACATACACACACAAAAACACACACACCTGCGCGCACACACACACTCCCAGACACACACGCACGTGACACTCACACGCACACACACTCCCGCACGCACACTCACTCTCACACACACACACACACACACACCTGCCCACACGCACTCGCGTGCATACAATCACGCGCGTGCACATACACACACATACGGACACACACACACGCACACACACGCACATACACGCTCGTGCGTACACTCTCTCACACACACAAACACACAAACACGCGCACGTGCGTGCGCACACATATAAACACTCGCGCCTGCGAACAAACACACACACACACACACACGCGTACACACACACGCGCGCGTGCGCGAACACACACACATGTGCGCACTCACAAGCGCATACACACTCACACGCGCGTGCACGCACACACACGCGTGCACATACGCACACGCACACACACATAAGCGCACGCGCACACACATACGCAGTCGCATGCGCACACGCTCACATTCACACGCGTGCGCACATATACACATACACGCACGCATGCAAACACGCACACACCCACACACACACACACACACACACACACACACGTGCGTGCACACATATACACACACACACGTGCGTGCACACACACACACACACGCGTGCGCACACAAACAACCGCATGCACATACGTATTCATGCACGCACGCACGCTTACACGCACACACAGACTCACACCCACGAACACACACACACGCACACACACACACACACACACACACACACACGTGTGCGCACACTCTCACACACACACACACACGGACACACATACACACGCAAACACACACACTTACACACGCGTGCACACACACTCACATGCACACATACATACAAACGCGTGCGCACACTCACACACACACACACACACATGCACACACACACATACAAACGCGCGTGCATACAAAAACACACACGTGCGCGACCATACACACACACACACACACACAAACACGCGTGCACACACACACACACACGTGCGTGAACACACACACATACAACCACACACACGAACTCAGGCGGGCGAGCATACACACGCTCACACGCGCGTGCATACTTACACGCACACACACAGACACACACGCGTGTGCGCACACAGACACACACATAGACACAAGCGCGCGCGAGTGTATGCGAACATGATGCGTGTTTTTCGCAAGTGTACGAATCACGTCAAAGTAATATAAAAGATTATCGAATCCACAGAGACCAAGTGTCAATCTATCGTACCTGTTGTTATGGTGTTTATCTAAGGCAACTATTTTTAAGGGTTTTAGTAAGGGTGCAATGGTAAATAAAATTATAATTTTAAATAATAAATAAAAGACAGGCTCGAATGTAATTCACGTAATCAATGATAATCCAGTACTTGTTAATGGAACTACTTATGGGCAATGTTTTCTCTTTTGAAAGGAACTAATTTAACAGGAACTGTCGCTTTCGCGTATTCAGAACCGAGTTGTACTCTCTAATCAACCCCTCCTATTGTCACGGATAAAAAGGTGCGTACTGCGTTAGAGTAGTAAACCTATTTTTAAGAAATATAGTTTCTTAACAAAGTTGAAAAGTATTTTAACCTGGACTTCTTAGCAAAAAGAGGTTCTTATGAACCAGACTCTAAATCTCATAACGCGTCCGAAAATCGTTTTAAAATCTCTTTTCTTTTTAATCTAAAAACTCCTAATGAACTATACAAAGCGCTTTTGGCTGTTTTTGAAATAGTTAAAAACAATTACTTGAATTGAAAGATAAAATAGCCCTTAGGTGTTTCCACGAACAATTATACTGATTACTGGTTTAATTACGATCCTTACATTCTAACCTTTATGGGATTAGTTAGACATGATAAAGTAAATATTCTTTTTATAGTTTTTCATATAAGTAATTTAGAGCGAGTGCGGGAAGTAAACAAAGTAAGTGTGCGAGTGCGGGAAATAAACAAAGTAAATGTGCGAGTGCGGGAAATAAACAAAGTAAATGTGCGAGTGCGGGAAATAAACAAAGTAAATGTGCGAGAAAATAAATAAAAGTAAAGCAATGTGGAAAAATAAAATACTAACTGGAATTAAAATGGCGGCAGGATTAACTTCCTCCAGAGTGCTCCAAAACTCGAACCACAGACAGATTACAGACTCGATCACTCGATTGCAGAGGCACCCCGATGTGGAATGGCAACTGCTTTATAACTGATATATTCCTAGAGAATTCTAATTCTGGATGAAGAAAAACGAAAATCTAAGGTCCTATTTATAGGAGAAACTGGAAGCGCGAAATGACCGGGACGCCCCTCCACTAAAAAGTGGAGGTTGAGGATTTTTGCCTTGTGGCGCCCGCCACAGGCCTATGGCGCCCGCCACGGTCCCTACAGGGGATGATGTAGTGGGGATCGTGGGTCTTGGAGGTTGAGGAGTGGTCTTGAGACGTGGCCACGTCATGGCTAACCCCATGGCGCCCGCCACAGTGGGTGCCGTAAGTGCAAAATGCTGAATTTCTAGGTTTTCGTCCGTTTTCACTCCTTTTTCGCTCCTTTTCCCGATTCCAGCTCCGATTATTATAAAAACCTGAAAACATAAGAAAACAAAGCAATAACAAAGCAAAACAACAATAAAAGCTAAGAATGCATGCGAAATCGGAGTCAGAAATACGGTGAATTTTAGTGTGATCAAATTCTCCCACACTTAAACCTTTGCTTGTCCTCAAGCAAACATTAAAGCTTAAGAAAATATGGTGTCAACACTTGTCTTTGGGCTAAAGGGATTCTAAGTTCAAGTCAGGATGCAGTGACAGATACTAACTAAGTGAACCAAGGGTACCATAGTAACACAAACACAGACTTCAATCCTATATTAACCACTCCATGTCATCCCACGATACCTAGGCCTATCTTCTCATCTTTTTGTGTCCTTTTCATTCAGGCGCAATCACATTAAGCCCGTTATCCGTACATGCTTCATAGTAGAGTGACCGGTTAGTGATTCTGATCCATAACATAAGGTTTCTGGCACATAAGCATGTGTAAACCTATTTTTATTTCGCCTAAATGTAGCTGCGGGGGATCGGATCGTAATCCGCCCTACCAAGTTCAGTGCCAGATACCTCTGAACCAACTAACAATAGGTGACTTGCAATTTTTTTTCTTTTTGTGGCAAAAATTTTTTTCTTCTCTTTTTTCGGTTTAAATGACTTTGTGAGGGTCACCTATACCAGAGTTTGCCTTTTTTTCTTTTTTATTAGCACTGGATCATTCACTTATATTCATCGGCCCCCTACGTAGAGTATGCTTAGGCCGGAGCTGACTGCTAAAATAAACTACTTAGGACAATTTTTTGAATGATAGTAAAGGCCATGGTGGTGGGGTTTAGGAGTGATTCCTATATTCAAGAGGTCTATGGTGCTAAAATGGTTCTGATGTTTCAAAAAGTTGACCTAAGTCACCACATCCTAATCTAAACCTGTCTCAAAGCCCAAAAAACATGTGAAACAACATTGTTTTCTTTTTTAAAAATTTTCTGGTAAGGCTAAGGAAATGGGAAAAAATGAAGATGAACTAAAAAGACACTATACTGGTGACTCGTCAGACTCATGCATTATCTAAGAAAAATAAATTACTGAAAAGGGAAATAACTGAAAGGAAATTAACTAAAAAGGGAAATAACAGAAAGCAATAAAATCCCCTCCCACACTTAAATCGAACATTGTCCCCAATGTTTCGAAATAAGATAAGGGGGGTAACCTGGAAAAAGACTACTGAGGAGGGGCACTGGTGCCTTCGCCGTCCTGATGTGATGGTCTGGAACGACGGGATCTACTACGATGCTGGTCCCTCCGGTCGAGTCGTGCTGATAAAGCAGCCTGAGCACTCCGGACCTCTCGAAGGTTACCCAAGATGGAACCCTGAGTAGCCTCTACAAGCTGGTAGTGTCGGCTGTTGAACTCTCTCTGACGGTTCTGCTCTAATGAAATAGCGTTCAAGGTACGGCAAACGTTGCTATAGGAACGATCCGAAACCAATCGCGATTGTTGCATGAAGCTCATATTGTCCGTCAGCTGTTGTGAAATAGTAGAGAGAAGGCCATCACGCCTTTCCTCTCTAGCTGTCATATCACGCCACATCTCCTCGGTGACAAAGAATCCAGGAGCAATACCTGCAACAGGGTTAGAGGAAGATGGTGCAGTGTGTGACTGTGAAGGACGATGGGGGGACATGTGAGGGATGGGAGACTGCTCTCTCCGATCATACTCATCATCAGTGTCATGTGCCTCCCCATCGGGAATATTAGGAGGAAGTGGACCCAAAACACGTGGAGCATTAAGATCATAGGTCCAGTTCCTTTCATCACGTACATCAGTACGTCTACTGCATGGTAAAGCAATAGATGGGATAGCTACCCCATGAACCATCAACTCATAACCACCTTCTCTCCTTGTTCGGCACAATTTCATGTCTTTCAGAAATTTTAAATTAATTGTGCGAGGAGGTAGTGGTTCAAGTGTAGCTATCTCATCATTCAGGCCAAGAGCCCGAGCAATAGACGTAACAAGCCCTCCAAAAACAATCGGTCCTGTTTTATTAGTAAATAAAGTCATGTGGGCAAGCATAAACGGGACCGGATTGATGTGGGTTCTAGTGAGGCATCCTTGCAAAAATAGGAGTTCACGAGCATTAACCTTGTTTGGACTTTCCCGGCCAAAAATAGTACATGCCAAAAGAAGTCTAAAAACTCTTATGGCCGGGTTGTGAATGGTCGACGCAAGTATCCCTTCAAAAGAATTAATTGAAGTACTTGAAAACCTTAGCCAGAAGGTAAATACCTCGGCCGACCATTCAGCATCCAAAGGTGCCTCACAAATCGAACCTTCCCTATGAGGGATTCCTAACAAATCTGCTAGCTCATTGGTACTGAATTCATATTCAATTCCAAACAGTCTAAAAATAGCAGTACCGACAGTGCTAGCAGTGTCAGGACTGACAGTGTATATCAAAGAACTCAAAAACTCAGTTGTCAGCCTCTCATAGGTAGGTTCCTGATTAATGAAAATATTATGCAAGCCTAGAAATTCTAATAAATTAAAAACACTATGATAAATACCCAAAGCATACAGACAGTTATCGTCGACGTACCTAGTCGAGAGGATTTCTCGACTTTGAAGCCTCTGAATAATTTTCCGTTGCCTTTCGCCCGGTCTTCCATCACGAAGAATAAATCCGTTGAACTCCATTGTTGAAAAAGCTCCTTAGGTAGAGAAAATAGTAGAAAAGTGGTTTATGAGGGGAATGATAAAGTTTTGATTTTTTTGGTTTTTGATGGATGAAAATGGAAATGGATGTTGGATATGTTTTATGGATGGAGGGTATTTTGGAAATGGGGGAGCTTTAATGGGGTTCAAGGAGGATTTGGAAGGTTGGAAAAATGGGTTTTTGGTGAAGAAAGGGATGAAAATGGTGGAAATGGGGATTGAATCCCGTATTTGGTGATGACAACGGTGTGGCGCCCGCCACAGGGCCTATGGCGCCCGCCACAAGGCCAATTCCTGGGCCTTGTGGTTTTGGATCCTCCTTTTGGGCCTTCCTTGCACCTTGGTCTTCGGGGGGTCTGAATAGCGTTTTCTTCTTCTTTTCAAGGCTTGAGACTTGCATATTTTTTTTTTTTGTAAAGACAAAAATGAAAATATTTTTGTCTTATATTTTTTTCTTTTGCACGACAAAAAATAAAATACTTAAAAATCAAAAAAGAAAAAGAAAAATTAGTGCATAATATGTATATATATAAGGAATTCAAAGTGCATGAAAATATAAAAGTGGGAATGCGATAAATAAAACGAAGTTAAATACTAGGGTAGTGCTGTCAGGGTGGAATGAGTCATGTGGTAGGTTTCTTATCCTGGCTTGATCCACGAATCTCAGCTATCTCCCTCCGAAGCTCGTCGATCGCCTGATGTAGAGCATCGGTCTCTGAGGCATGAGTGAGATCAGAAACCTGCATCTGTAACTCTAAGTCTGCCACTTCCTGCTTGAGCAGGGCGGTCTCCTTGCGGAGCTCATAAATCTGTGTTTGTAGGTCGGGTGGCTGCAGAGACATATTGTTAGACATAACAGTGATTCGGGGAGTAAGAGGTGTAGGAGTGTACTCAGCGGCGGGAGGCGATTTCGGCTCTTCGACAGTCTCTCCATAACCCTCTAGAGCATAACTCCAATTGGCAGGATCATGGACACTGGTCATCAGCGGATCTGGTAATGTAAAGTAGTGTATCGCTTCACCGTCGATCAGCAATCTAAACATGTTGGGCTCAAAAGAAGCCCTCCTCATCAGTCCTCTATCAAGACAAAAATCAATATCCAGGGTGGTGTAGCAGCAGAAGGTCCTGAGGTGCAATAGCTTGCGAGACAAACCCAATGCAGTAGCAATCTGTGTAACAATCCCACCGACATGGATGATACCTACTGATGATCTGGCAACACTAGCAAGGCCCTTCAGTAGAAAGTTTCCACAAGCAACAGGGCGAGACTGAGTCGCACAAAACAGTAGGAAAATCTCCTCTTCACTTAGCAGTGTCTCTGTATCTGGAAAACCTAGGAAAGAATGTGCTAGAATCATCTGGAAGTACCTCAATGCAGGGTTGTGGATTACCTGAGAAAACTGGGTAGAAGGATCTTGGCTCCCTCCGCCTGATATTTTAGTCCAAAACTTTTCCACTTCTCTGCTCATAAAATACCCCATCGGAGTCTCTGGAATAGCATCAGGAGTAGTCTGGAAACCCAGTAAATCACCAAACCCTTTGTGAGAGAATGAGTAGTCAATCCCGAACAACCTGAAAACAGCGAGTCCATCGGGTCCAGCCCAAGGGTCATGATGAAACGAGCTGAGGAACTCAAGAGTCAAGTTCCTATAAGTGTCGTTCCTGTCGTCAAACTGGTCCCACTGGAGTTGATGGCATAAAAATCTGACGCTTGGCTCTATCCCCAAGGCATCCATGCAATCATGGTCAGGGTACCTGGTAGGAGCCATAGGGCGTCTCATGTGAACATAGTAACGCTCTCTCTGTGCATCATCTCTAAAGGCCACGTGCATGTCATCAGGGTTCTGCATTCTGTACAAGGTTAGCAAACAAGTCCTGAAAGCACATAAAACATTCAATCGTGAGTCCTGACATAATAATAAAATAAAAAAAATAAATAAAAAGTACCAAAATAAGAAAAACCATGGGTTGCCTCCCATGCAGCGCTTGTTTAACGTCATTAGCTCGACGACCGATATTTAAACATCATTGGAAGGATATGGTGGATCACTCAGAGTATGACAGGTGTATGTTGTTGGAATGTCACCTCCTTCGTAGGGCTTCAACCTCTGTCCATTGACTATGAACGGTTTACATGTTTGGTTCTTGATTTCAATAGCACCGGATCTCAGGATCTTAGATACTTCGAAAGGGCCAGTCCATCTCGAACGGAGTTTACCTGGAAATAGTCGTAACCTAGAATCGAACAGGAGAACAGGATCGCCTATTTTGAAGTCTCTTCTTATGATTCTTTTGTCATGCCAAGCTTTTGTTCTTTCTTTGTATATGATGGCATTTTCGTAGGCAGATTGTCTGAGCTCTTCTAATTTGTGGATATCAAGGATACGTTTCTCACCAGCTGTCAAGTAATCCAAATTCAAAGTTTTGATGGCCCAATAGGCCTTATGCTCCAACTCAAATGGTAAGTGACATGATTTTCCATAGACCAGTTGATAAGGGGTTGTTCCTATAGGAGTTTTGAAAGCGGTTCTATAGGCCCATAATGCTTCTTGAAGTTTCTGCGACCAATCTTTTCTAGATATAGAGACAGTCTTCTCGAGGATTTGTTTTATCTCCCTATTAGATACTTCCACTTGTCCATTGGTCTGTGGGTGGTATGGTGTTGCTACTCTATGCTTAACTCCATACTTGCTTAAAAGTTTATCAAATATTCTCGATATGAAGTGTGATCCTCCATCACTTATGACTAAACGGGGTGTTCCAAACCTGGGAAATATATAATTCTTGAATAATTTGATGACTACTCTGGTGTCGTTTGTGGGTGCAGCGATAGCTTCAATCCATTTAGACACGTAGTCAACAGCTACTAATATGTACTGATTTCCAAAAGATGGTGGGAACGGTCCCATAAAGTCTATACCCCATACGTCGAAGAGTTCTACTTCTTGGATATTTCTTAACGGCATTTCATTACGTCTTGAAATATTTCCTGTGCGTTGGCATCTGTCACACTTGACAATGAAAGCATGGACATCACGCCACATAGTAGGCCAGAATAGGCCAGCTTGAAGAATCTTGGCGTAGGTCTTAGATGTGCTTGCATGTCCACCATAGGGTGCAGAGTGACAATGCTCAATTATATTATTTACCTCTTCTTCTGGAACACAACGGCGGAAAATGCCATCTTTACCTCTCTTGAAAAGAAATGGATCGTCCCAATAGAAGTTTCTCACATCACTATAGAACTTCTTCTTCTGGTGGTAGTTTAGATCAGGGGGTATGATGTCAGCGGCTAGGTAATTAACAAAATCTGCATACCAAGGTACATTGCTTATAGCTAAGGATTTATGAAATTGCTCATGAGGGTCTGGGTTATCATCTTCAATGGTTTCTAGTGGGGCTATCAGTCTATCGTAGGCAAAATCGTCGTTTATGGGTACTGGATCAGGTTTCAGGTATTCTAGCCTAGATAGGTGATCAGCTACCACATTATCAGTGCCTTTCTTGTCACGGATATCCAAATCAAACTCTTGTAATAATAGAATCCATCGAAGTAACCTAGGCTTGGCATCCTTTTTGCTTAGTAAGTAACGAATGGCAGCATGGTCGGTGTAAACTATAATCTTGGCTCCTACTAGATAAGATCTAAATTTGTCTATTGCAAAAACTACAGCTAGGAGCTCTTTTTCGGTTGTTGCGTAGTTGAGCTGTGCAGCGTCTAGGGTTCTACTGGCATAATAAATCACATGTAACTTCTTATCTTTTCTCTGACCTAGAACGGCTCCAACAGCATAATCACTGGCGTCACACATTATCTCAAACGGCTCCGACCAATCAGGGGGTTTCATTATAGGTGCTGAAATCAGAGCTTGCTTCAGAAGATTAAATGCTTCAGTACATTTTTCATCGAAGATGAACTCAGCATCTTTCATTAAAAGACCAGTTAAGGGCTTTGTTATTTTGGAGAAATCCTTGATAAAACGTCGGTAAAATCCGGCATGTCCAAGAAAACTTCTTATCTCCCTGATAGTCTTCGGCGGTTTTAGATTCTCTATGACTTCTATTTTTGCTTTATCTACCTCTATACCTTTTTCGGAAACTATATGTCCTAAAACAATCTCTTCGGTGACCATGAAATGACATTTTCCCAATTTAGCACAAGGTTTACCTCCACACATCTCTCCAGGATTTTCTCAAGGTTGACAAGACAATTTTTGAAATCTGACCCACCAACTGAGAAATCGTCCATAAATACTTCCATGATTCCATCTAAATAATCAGCAAAGATAGACATCATGCAGCGTTGGAAAGTTGCAGGAGCATTACAAAGTCCAAAAGGCATTCTTCTATAGGCAAAGGTTCCAACTGGGCATGTAAAGGTAGTTTTTTCTTGATCTTCGGGGTGAATAGGTATTTGGAAGAATCCTGAATATCCATCTAAATAACAAAAGTAAGAGTGTCTGGCTAGGCGCTCCAACATTTGGTCTATGAATGGTAATGGGAAATGGTCCTTCCTAGTTGCTTTATTTAATTTTCTATAATCTATGCACATACGCCAACCTCCATCAGTTCTTTTTGCTACAGGTTCGCCCTTCTCGTTTTGCACGACTGTGATGCCTCCCTTTTTAGGTACTACATGCACAGGACTCACCCATTTACTGTCCGAGATCTGATATATTATACCTGCCTCTAGTAACTTAAGAACTTCAGTCTTAACTACAGTACTCATTATAGGATTTATTCTACGTTGGTGTTCTCTAGAAGGTTTTGAATCTTCTTCAAGCAAAATCCGATGCATGCATACGGATGGGCTTATTCCTTTTAGATCAGAGATCTTATATCCTAAGGCTGAGGGGTACCTACGTAAAACTTCTAATAATTGATCGGTTTCTTCTTGGTTTAAGGTAGCACTGACTATAACTGGACGGTTCATATCTTCATCAAGAAATTCATATCTCAGGTTTTTAGGCAGTTCCTTAAGTTTTACGGTCGGTTTTATAGGGCAAGGCATAGGATCTGGGGTAAGAGATAAACATTCGTGAAGGTTATCATCAATGTAGGGTGTTTTATAATTGTCATCTTCCAAAATAAGGGTTGATGGCAATTTTATAGATTCAGTTTCTTCTTCTTGTTCTAATTCCCTAATACATTCTTCGATGATATCTAAGGCATAACAAGAATCTCCTATCACAGGTGCCATAAGAAATTTTGACAATATAAATTCTATCTTCTGGCCACCTACCTCAAAAGTTAGTTTTCCCTTTTTAACATCTATTACGGCTCCAGCAGTCGATAAGAACGGTCTACCTAGGAGGATTGGTATGTCGTCATCTTCTTTAATGTCCATGACAACAAAATCAGTAGGTATAAACAGCTGACCTATCCTAACAGGGACGTCTTCAAGTATGCCTATAGGGTATTTAACGGATCTATCGGCTAATTGAAGTGACATCTTAGTAGGTTGTAATTCTCCTAAGTTTAATCTCTCACAAACTGCTAAAGGCATTAAGCTCACACTAGCTCCTAAGTCTAGAAAAGCTTTTTCGATGACATGATTCCCCAAAACACAAGGAATGGAAAAATTTCCGGGATCTTTATCTTTCTTTGCTAACCTATTTTCGGAAATAGAATTACATTCCACGGGTTTCGGATCTTCGAGTCTACGTTTATTTGTAAGTATGTCTTTGAGAAACTTAGCATAAGAAGGTATTTGGGTGATGGCTTCTGTAAAGGGGATTTCTACGTGAAGTTTTTCTATAACCTTAACGAATTTTTGATATTGATTATCGATTTGGGTTTTCTTTAATCTTTGAGGGTAAGGTATTGGTGGTTTGTATGGCGGTGGCGGTACATAGGTTTTATTTTTAGGTTCTTCTCCTTTTTCTTGACTTTCCGGGGTTTCAGGCTTCTCTGGTTCCTTTTCCTCATTCCTCTCAGAAGTTTCGGGCTCACTTAATCTAGGGTTTAAAGGTTCCTTATAAGCGGTTCCACTTCGTAGAGTAATGGCATTAGCTTGCCCTTTCGGGTTTTGTTGAGGTTGTCCAGGGAACTGTCCTCCAGGTGTAGTCTGTGGGGCTTGGTTTAACGCTACCTGAGAGATCTGGGTTTCAAGCATCTTATTATGAGTAATAATTTGATCAACCTTGGTTCCTAACTTGGTAATTAGTTCGTTAACATGGACGTTATGGTTCATGAACTCTTTGTTTTGTTGTTTTTGAGCAACGATAAAATCTTTTACAACTTCCTCAAAGCTCGGGCTAGGTGGTACAGGTTGCATAGGTTGATTTGTTCTAGGGGCTTGGTAACCTTGTTGTCTCGGAGGTGCGGTATTTTGGATAGAGTTATTATTTTTGTAGGAGAAGTTTGGGTGATTCCTCCATCCAGGGTTATATATGTTTGAAAATGGGTTCCCTTGGGTATAGTTCACTTGCTCAGTGTTGGTTTCATTCAACAGATTGCATTCGGCGGATTGGTGTCCTTGCGTTCCACATATCTCACAATTCGGCGAAACTGCGGCTACAGTATTCGGAGTTGTGCACATATGTTCGACTCTAAGGGCCAACGCGTCCATTTTAGCCTGTATTATGTCTATAGAGCTTAGCTCATGTATTCCTCCTTGGGCTTCCTTCTTTTCCACTGTCGCTCGTTCTACTCCCCATGATTGATGGTTTTGGGCCATATCCTCGATAAGGGCACTAGCTTCAGGGTAAGGTTTGTTCATCAGTGCGCCACCAGCGGCAGCGTCGATGGTCATTTTAGTGTTATAAAGAAGTCCATTATAGAAGGTTTGGATGATTAGCCAATTCTCTAAGCCATGGTGTGGGCATGCTCTTAATAGTTCTTTATATCTCTCCCAGGCTTCGAACAACGACTCTCCTTGGTGTTGGGTAAATCTAGTTATTAGGTTTCGAAGAAGAGCGGTCTTACTTGGGGGAAAATATCTAGCAAGGAAAACTTTTCTAAGGTCATCCCAAGTTTTTATTGAATTGGGTGGAAGGGAATCTAACCATGATAGAGCTTTATCTCTGAGGGAAAAGGGAAATAATCTTAAGCGTATTGCCTCAGGAGAAGCTCCATTGGTTTTAAAGGTGTCTGCTAACTGAAGAAAGTTTTTTAAATGTTGGTTTGGGTTTCAGTAGCGAGACCTGCGAATTGTCTCTGTTGCACTAATTGCAGCAGGGATGGCTTAAGTTCAAAATTATTGGCTGGGATAGCGGGGTTTACTATACTGGAACTAGGTTCCTCGTTTGATGGTTGGGCGAAGTCCTTAAGAGGTCTTCGATTTTGATCTTCGGCCATAGCTCTCCTATTCCTATGGAAAAATAAACGTGCGCGAGCGTAACGTTCAGGTTCAGCTAGAGGGTCTACTAAACTTCCGGCACTGTGAGTCTTTCGCATTGACCGGTGGGTAACAACCTTAGTCTAAACGGTATAACTACAGAGTAATGAAATTTGACGATATTGGTCCCCGGCAACGGCGCCAAAAACTTGATGCGTGTTTTTCGCAAGTGTACGAATCACGTCAAAGTAATATAAAAGATTATCGAATCCACAGAGACCAAGTGTCAATCTATCGTACCTGTTGTTATGGTGTTTATCTAAGGCAACTATTTTTAAGGGTTTTAGTAAGGGTGCAATGGTAAATAAAATTATAATTTTAAATAATAAATAAAAGACAGGCTCGAATGTAATTCACGTAATCAATGATAATCCAGTACTTGTTAATGGAACTACTTATGGGCAATGTTTTCTCTTTTGAAAGGAACTAATTTAACAGGAACTGTCGCTTTCGCGTATTCAGAACCGAGTTGTACTCTCTAATCAACCCCTCCTATTGTCACGGATAAAAAGGTGCGTACTGCGTTAGAGTAGTAAACCTATTTTTAAGAAATATAGTTTCTTAACAAAGTTGAAAAGTATTTTAACCTGGACTTCTTAGCAAAAAGAGGTTCTTATGAACCAGACTCTAAATCTCATAACGCGTCCGAAAATCGTTTTAAAATCTCTTTTCTTTTTAATCTAAAAACTCCTAATGAACTATACAAAGCGCTTTTGGCTGTTTTTGAAATAGTTAAAAACAATTACTTGAATTGAAAGATAAAATAGCCCTTAGGTGTTTCCACGAACAATTATACTGATTACTGGTTTAATTACGATCCTTACATTCTAACCTTTATGGGATTAGTTAGACATGATAAAGTAAATATTCTTTTTATAGTTTTTCATATAAGTAATTTAGAGCGAGTGCGGGAAGTAAACAAAGTAAGTGTGCGAGTGCGGGAAATAAACAAAGTAAATATGCGAGTGCGGGAAATAAACAAAGTAAATGTGCGAGTGCGGGAAATAAACAAAGTAAATGTGCGAGAAAATAAATAAAAGTAAAGCAATGTGGAAAAATAAAATACTAACTGGAATTAAAATGGCGGCAGGATTAACTTCCTCCAGAGTGCTCCAAAACTCGAACCACAGACAGATTACAGACTCGATCACTCGATTGCAGAGGCACCCCGATGTGGAATGGCAACTGCTTTATAACTGATATATGCCTAGAGAATTCTAATTCTGGATGAAGAAAAACGAAAATCTAAGGTCCTATTTATAGGAGAAACTGGAAGCGCGAAATGACCGGGACGCCCCTCCACTAAAAAGTGGAGGTTGAGGATTTTTGCCTTGTGGCGCCCGCCACAGGCCTATGGCGCCCGCCACGGTCCCTACAGGGGATGATGTAGTGGGGATCGTGGGTCTTGGAGGTTGAGGAGTGGTCTTGAGACGTGGCCACGTCATGGCTAACCCCATGGCGCCCGCCACAGTGGGTGTCGTAAGTGCAAAATGCTGAATTTCTAGGTTTTCGTCCGTTTTCACTCCTTTTTCGCTCCTTTTCCCGATTCCAGCTCCGATTATTATAAAAAACTGAAAACATAAGAAAACAAAGCAATAACAAAGCAAAACAACAATAAAAGCTAAGAATGCATGCGAAATCGGAGTCAGAAATACGGTGAATTTTAGTGTGATCAGAACACACGCACACGCACCCACGCACGCGCACACACATGCACACACACGTGCGCACATACACACACACATGTGCGCGCGTATAGACACACACGCGCGTGCGCTCGCTCAAACACACACGTGGGCGCACACACACACGCACACACAAAAACACACACACACACGTGCGCGCACACACACACCCAGACACACACGCGCGTGCGCACACTCAAACACACGCGCGCACATACACCTTCACACACACACACACGCATACAAGCACATGCACGCACGCATACTCTCTCGCTCACACACACACGCGTGCACACACTCTCTCTCTCTCTCACACATACACATAAATACACGCGCGTGCACACACACACTCGCTCGTGCGTACACTCTCTCTCACACACAATCACACAAACACGCGCATGTGCGCGCGCACACATATAAACACACGCGCGTGCGAAGAAACACACACACACACACACACACGCGTACGCACACACACATACACACACGTGCGCGCGCCCATATACACACATACAACCACACACACGAACACAGGCGTGCGCACCCACACGCATGCACATACGCACATGCATAAACACGCGCGCACACACACACACACACATACGCGCGTGTGCATGCGCACAGACTCACATTCACACGTGTGCGCACATATACACATACACACACACACACGCGTGTATACTTATACGCAAACACACACACGCGCGCCTGCATACTTACGCACACGCATGCACACACACGCGTGCATACAGATAAACATACACGCGCGTGCATACTTACACACACACACGTGCGCCCCCCCCCCCCCCCCCACACACACACACATACAGACACGCGCGTGCGCACGTACAACCACACGCGTGGGCGCACACACACACGTGCGCGCACACACTCCCACACACACACACGCGCATGAACACACACACACACACACGCACGCACACACACACGCACGCGTGCACACACACACACACACACACACACACACACTCTCTCTCTCTCACACACACATACACATAAACACACGCGTTTGCACACACACACTCGCTCGTGCGTACACTCTCTCTCACACACAATCACACAAACACGCGCACGTGCGTGCGCACACATATAAACACACGCGCGTGCGAACAAACGCACACACACACATGCGTACGCACACACATATACAAACACGTGCGCGCACACGCACACACACATGCACACGCGCGTGCGCACTCACACGCACGTGCGCACCCATACGCGCGTGCGCATCCACACGCGTGCACATACGCACACGCATACACACACGCGCACACACACACAAACACATACGCGCGTGTGCATGCACACACACTCACATTCACACGCGTGCACACATATACTCATACACGCACAGACGTAAACACGCACGCACACACCCACACACACACACAGGTGCGCGCACACACATACACATACGCACAGACACGAGCGTACACACACACACACACACGTGCGCACACAAACACACACACCCACGCATGCATGCACGTACGTATTTCAGGCACGCACACACAGACACACCCACGAACACACACACACGCACACACACACACACACGGGCGTGCGCACACACTCACATGCACACGCACATACACACGTGCGCACACTCACACACACACACAAACACACACACACGCGCGTGCGCGTGCACACACACACACACACACACACAAACGCGCGTGCACACACAAACACACACGTGCGCAAACATATAGACACACACACACACATACAACCACACACACGAACACAGGTGGGTGCGTATACACACGCACACACGCGCGTGCATACTTACACGCACACATATACACATGCACACGTGCGTGCGCACACACACACGTGCGCCCGAACACACGCACAGACAAAAGCGCGCGCGAGAGTTTACACACACACACACACACACTCACGCACACACTCGCGCACACACACGCACACACACTCGTGCACATGCACACACACACACACACGTACAGACGCACACGCGCATGCGCTCGCACACACACACACACAAAAACACACACACACACGTGCGCGCACACACACACTCCCAGACACACACGCGCGTGCACACTTACACGCACACACACTCCCGCACGCACACACACATACGCGCATACAATCACACGCACACACACTCACTCACACACACACACAGACACACACACACACCTGCCCACACGCACTCGTGTGCATACAATCACGCGCGTGGACATACACACACATACGGACACACACACACACGGACACGCACACACATACACGCTTGTGCGTACACTCTCTCACACACACAAACACACAAACACGCGCACGTGCGTGCGCACACATATAAACACTCGCGCCTGCGAACACACACACACACACATACACACACGTACACACACACACGCGCGTGCGCGCATACACACACAAGCACACACACACACGCGTGCGCACTCACAAGCGCATACACACTCACACGGGCGTGCACGCACACACACACGCGTGCACATACGCACACGCACACACACAAGCGCACACACACACACTCATACGCGCGCGCATGCTCACACGCTCACATTCACACGCGTGCGCACATATACACATACACGCACGCACGCAAACACGCACACACCCACACACACACGCACGTGCGTGCACACATACACACACACACACACACACGTGCGTGCACACACACACACATGTGCGCACACAAACACACGCATGCACATACGTATACATGCACGCACGCACACGCACACGCACACACAGACCCACACCCACGAACACACACACACGCACACGCACACGCACACACACACGCGCGTGCGCACACTCTCACACACACACGGACACACATACACACGCAAACACACACACTTACACACGCGTGCACACACACTCACATGCACACATACATACAAACGCGTGCGCACACTCACACACAAACGCGCGTGCATACACAAACACACACGTGCGCGACCATACACACACACACAAACACGCGTGCACACACATACACACACACACACACGTGCGTGAACACACACACATACAACCACACACACGAACTCAGGCGGGCGAGCATACACACGCTCACACGCGCGTGCATACTTACACGCACACACACAGACACACACACGTGCACACACACACACACATAGACACAAGCGCACGCGAGTGTATACGAACACACGCACACGCACCCACGCACGCGCACACACATGCACACACACGTGCGCACATACACACACACATGTGTGCGCGTATAGACACACACGCGCATGCGCTCGCTCAAACACACACGTGGGCGCGCACACACACACACACAAAAAAAAACACATACACACACACACACACGTGCGCGCACACACACACCCAGACACACACGCGCGTGCGCACACTCAAACACACGCGCGCACATACACCCACACACACACACACACACGCATACAAGCACACGCACACACGCATACTCTCTCGCTCACACACACACGCGTGCACACACTCTCTCTCTCTCACACACATACACATAAATACACGCGCGTGCACACACACACTCGCTCGTGCGTACACTCTCTCTCACACACAATCACACAAACACGCGCACGTGCTTGCGCACACATATAAACACACGCGCGTGCGAAGAAACGCACACACACACACGCGTACGCACACACACATACACACACGTGCGCGCGCCCATATACACACATACCACCACACACACGAACACAGGCGTGCGCACCAACACGCATGCACATACGCACACGCATAAACACACGAGCACACACACACACACATACGCGCGTGTGCATGCGCACACACTCACATTCACACGCGTGCGCACATATACTCATACACGCACGGACGCAAGCACGCACACACCCACACACACACACACACAGGTGCACGCACACACACACATACGCACAGACACAAGCGTACACACACACACACACGTGCGTCCGCAGAAAAACACACACACACGCATGCATGCACGTACGTATTCATGCACGCACACACAGACACACACCCACGAACACACACACACGCACACACACACACACACACACACACGGGCGTGCGCACACACTCACATGCACTCACACATACACACACGTGCGCACACTCACACACACACACACACACGTGCGCGTGCACACACACACACACACACACAAACGCGCGTGCACACACAAACACACACGTGCGCAAACATATAGACACACACACACATACAACCACACACACGAACACAGGTGGGTGCGCATACACACGCACACACGCGTGTGCATACTTACACGCACACATACACACATTCACACGTGCGCGCACAAACACACACACGTGCGCCCGAACACACACACAGACAGAAGTGCGCGCGAGAGTTTAGACACACACACACACACACTCACGCACGCACTCGCGCACACACACGCACACACACTCGTGCACATGCACACACACACGTACAGACGCACACGCGCGTGGGCTCGCGCACACACACACACACAAAAAGACACACACACACGTGTGCACACACACACACTCCCAAACACACACGCGCGTGCATACTCACACGCACACACACTCCCGCACGCACGCACACATACGCGCACACAAACACACGCACGCACACTCACTCACACACACTCACACACACACACACACACACACACACACACACCTGCCCACACGCACTCGCGTGCATACAATCATGCGCGTGCACATACACACATACGGACACACATACACGCACACACACACATACTCGCTCGTGCGTACACTCTCTCACACACACAAACACACAAACACGCGCACCTGCGTGCGCACACATATAAACACTCGCGCCTGCGAACAAACACACACACACACACACACATACACACGCGTACACACACAAACACGCGCGCGTGCGCGCACACACAATCACACAATCACACACACACACACACACACACACACGCGCGCGTGTGCGCACTCATAAGTGCATACACACTCACACGCGCGCGCGCACACGCCCGCGTGCACATACGCACACGCACACACACAAGCCCACACCTACACACGCGTGCACATACGCACACGCTCACATTCACACACGTGCGCACATATACCCATACACGCACGCACGTAAACACGCACACACCCACACACCCACACACACACGTGCGCGCACACACATATACACACACACACACGTGCGTGCAGACACACACACGCGTGCGCACACAAACACACGCATGCACATACGTATTCATGCACGCACACACGCACACACGCACACACAGACAAACACCCACGAACACACACACACGCACACGCACACGCACACACACACGCGTGCGCACACTCACACACACACACACGCACACACATACACACGCAAACACACACACATACACACATGTGCACACACACTCACATGCACACATACATACAAACGTGTGCGCACATTCACACACATATACACACACACATGCACACACACACCCACACACAAACGCGCGTGCATACACAAACACACACGTGCACGACCACACACATACACACACAAACGCGCGTGCACACACACACACACGTGCGTGAACACACACACACATACAACCACACACACGAACTCAGGCGGGCGAGCATACACACGCTCACACGCGCGTGCATACTTACACGCACACACACAGACACACACACACACGTGTGCGCACACACACACACAAACACAAGCGCGCGCGAGTGTATACGAACACACGCACACGCACCCACGCACGCGCACACACACGCACGCACACGTGCGCACATACACACACATGTGCGCGCGTACAGAAACACACGCGCGTGCGCTCGCTCAAACACACACGTGGGCGCACACACACACACACACACAAAAAAACACACACACACACGTGTGCGCACACAAACACCCAGACACACACGCGCGTGCGCACACTTAAACACACGCGCGCACATACACCCACACCCACACACGCATACAAGCACACGCATACAAGCACACGCATGCACGCATACTCTCTCGCTCACACACACGCACAGACACACCCGCACACACATACACATAAACACACACGCACATGTGCTAACTCATACTAACACTGGCGTGCGCGCGCACGCTCACACACACACACACGTGCGTGTACACACATTCACGCACACACACACACATATACATTCACACAGACACACACACACGCACACACACACACCCACACACACACACACGCGTATGCACACTCTCAAACAAACAAACACGCGCGCGCGTGCGCATACTCACACACACATAAACTCGCACACACACACACAAATACAAGCGTGTGCACACACACACGCGCGGGCACACACACGCGCGTACACATGTACATAAGCTCACACACACACATACACGCATACACACACATGCGCACACTCTTTCTCTCTCTCTCTCTCTCTCTCTCTCTCTCTCTCTCACACACACACACACACACACACACACAAACACACACACGTACACACACACACACAAACGTGTGTGCACACACACGCGCACACACATACGCTCGTGCAAACACTCTCTCTCACACACACAAACACGCGCGTGCAAACACACATACACACACACATACGTGCGCGCACGTGTCACACTTGCGTACGCACACACATGCACACGCGTGCGCGCGCACACACACACACACATGCACACGCGGGTGTCCACATATACATGCGTGTGCGTGCACATACGCACACACACACATGCGCACGCACAAACACACGCACGCGAGCGCATGCGCACACACTCACATACACACGCGTGCGCCCATATACACACACATGCACGCACGCACACATTCCCCCCCCCCCCCCCCACACACACACACTTGCACACACACATATACACACGCGTGTGCACACTCACAAGCGCGTACCCACTCATACGCGCCTGCACATACGCACACGGATACACACATGCGCACACACATACAAATACGCGCGTGCGCATGCTCACTGAGTCACATTCACACGCGTGCGCACATATACACATACACATACACACACACACGCATGCATACTTATACACAAACACAAACACGTGCACGCGCGCGCCTACATACTTACGCACACGCGCACACACACACATACACACAGACACGCGTGCGCGTGCATACTTACACACACACACGTGTGCCCCCCCCCCCACACACACACACACACGCATACAGACACGCGCGTGCGCACGTACAAACACACGTGTGAGCGCGCACACACACTCCCCCCCCCCACACACACGCATGCACATACACACACCCACACACACACACGCGCGTGCACACACTCTCTCTCTCTCACACACACATACACATAAACACACGCGCGTGCACACACACACTCGCTCGTGCGTACACTCTCTCTTATACACAATCACACAAACATGCGCACGTGCGTGCGCACACATATAAACACACGCGCGTGCGAAGAAACACACACACACACACACACATACGCACAAACAGATACACACACGTGCGCGCGCACACACATACACACACACACACGCACACACACATGCACACGCACGTGCGCACCCACACGCGTGCACATAAGCACACGCATAAACACACGCGCACACACACACACACATACGCGCGTGTGCATGCGCACACACTCACATTCACACGCGTGCGCACATATACATATACACGCACGCACGCAAACACGCACGCACACACCCACACATACACACACACACACACACGTGCGCGCACACACATACACACACGCACAGACACCTGCGTACACACACACACGCACGCGTTCGCAGGCAAACACACACACACACACACGCATGCATGCACGTACGTATTCATGCACGCACGCACAGACACACACCCACGAAGACACACACACGCACACACACACACACGCGCGTGCACACACACTCACAGGCACACACACATACACACACGTGCGCACACTCACACACACACACACACACACGCGTGTGCGCGTGCACTCACACACACACAAACACACAAACCCGCGTGCACACACAAACACACACGTGCGCGAACATATATAAACACACACACACACATACAACCACACACACGAACACAGGTGATTGCGCATACAAACACACGCACACACACATACACACTCACGCACGCACTCGCTCACACACACGCACACGCGCACACACACGTGCACATGCACACACACACACACATACACGTACGGACGCACACGTGCGTGCGCTCGCACACATACACACACACACACACACAAAAATACACACACACACACACACACGCACGTGCCCGCACACACACACACCAAGACACACACGCGCGTGCACACTCACACCCACACACATTCCCGCACACACACACACATACACACATACAAACACATGCACACACACTCGCTCAAACACACACTCACACACACACACACACCTGCCCACACGCACTCACGTGTATACACAATCACGCGCGTGCACATACACACACACGGACACACGCGCACACACACACATACACGCTCGTGCGTACACTCTCTCACACACACAAACACACAGACACGCGCACGTGCGTGCTCACACATATAAACACTCGCGCCTGCGAACAAACACACACACACACGTACACACACACACACACACACACACACGTGCACGCATACACACACACATGCACACACACACAAACACGCGCGTGCGCACTCACAAGTGCATACGCACTCACACGCGCGTGCGCGCACACACACGCGCACACACACACATACGCGCGCGCATGCGCACACACTCACATTCCCACGCGTGCGCACATATACACATACACGCACGCACGCAAACACGCACACACCCCCACACAAACACACGTGCACGCACACACATACACACACACACACACACGTGCGCGTGCACACACACACATGCATGCACATACGTATTCATGCACGCACGCACACACACGCACACACAGACACACACCCAACAACACACACACACACGCACACACACACACACACGTGCGTACACTCTCTCTCACACACACACACATATACACGCAAACACACACACACACACGCACACACACACACGCTCACATGCACACATACATACACACGGGTGCGCACACTCAGACACATTCAAACACACGCGTGCACACACACACACACAAACGCGCGTGCATACACAAACACACACGTGCACGACCACACACACACACACATACACAAACGCGCGTGCACACACACACACACTCTTGCGTGAACACACACATACAACCACACACACAAACACAGGCGAGCGAGCATACACACGCTCACACGCGCGTGCGAGTGCATACAAACACACGCACACGCACCCACGCACGCGCACACATAGGCAGACACACACACACATGTGCGTGCGTACAGATGCACACGCGCGTGCGCTCGTTCAAACACACACGTGGGCACACACACACACACACAAAAACACAAACACACACGTGCGCGACCACTCACACACCCAGACACACACGCGCGTGCACACACACGCACACGCATACAAGCACACCCACGCACGCATACTCTCTCGCTCACACACCCGCACAGACACACTCGCACACACACACACACACACACATAAACACACACGCGCGTGTGCTAACTCATACCAACACTCGCGTGCGTGCGCACACTCACACACACACACACACGTGCGTGCACACACATTCACGCACACACACACACATATACATTCACACAGACACACACACGCGCACACACACACACACACACACGTATGCACACTCTCAAACACACATAAACGCGAGCGCGTGCGCATACTCACACACACACATAAACTCACACACACACACAAACACAAGCGCGTGCACACACACACGCGCATGGACACATACGCGCGTACACATATACTTAAGCTCATACACACACATACACGCACACGCACACGCATGTGCACACTCTTTCTCTCTCTCTCTCTCTCTCTCTCACACACACACACACACACACACACACACACACACACACGTACACACACACACACACAGAAACGCGTGTGCACACACACGCACACACGCGCACACCCACATGCTCGTGCACACACTCTCTCTCACACACACAAACACGCACGTGCGAACATACATAAAAACACAAACACGTGCGCGCGCGTGCCACACACGCGTACGCACACACATAAACACGCGTGCGTGCACACACACACACATACGCACACGCACGTGCATGTGCGTGCACATACGCACACGCACACACAAATGCGCATGCACAAACACAAGCACGCGCGCGCATACGCACACACTCACATAAAAACGCGTGTGCCCATATACACACACATGCACGCACGCACACATTCCCCCCACGCATACACGTGCGCGCACACATACACACACACACGCACGCGCACACAGACACACACACACGCACACACACACACACACACACACACGTGCGCGAACACCCACACACGTGCGCGAACACCCACACACGCGAACAAACACGGGCGCGCATACATATACATACACACGCGTGCATATTTACATGCACAAACACGCGCGCGCATGCATACCTACGCACACGCGCACACCCACACACACGCATACACACACACACACGCGTGCATACTTACACACACACACACACACACGTGTGCCCCCCCCTCACACACAGGCATACAGACACGCGTGGGCGCACACACACACGCACACACACACACACACGCATGCACATACACACACGCACACACACACGCACGCGTGCACTCACACTCTCTCTCTCTCTCTCTCACACACATACAAATAAACACACGCGCGTGCACACACACACTCGCTCGTGCGTACACTCTCTCTCACACACAATCATACAAACACGCGCACGTGCGTGCGCACACATATAAACACACGCGCGTGCGAAGAAACACACACACACGCGCGTACGCACACACACATACACGTGCGCGCGCACACACACACACATGCACACGCGCGTGCGCACCCACACGCGTGCACATACGCACACGCATAAACACGCGCACACACACACACATACACGCATGTGCATGCGCACACACTCACATTCACACACACACACACACTCACATAGACACATACACGCACGCACGCAAACACGCACACACACACACACACGTGCGCGCACACACATACACACACGCACAGACACGTGCGTACAAACACGCGCGCGCGTGCGCAGACAAACACACACACCCACGCATGCATGCACGTACGTATTCATGCACGCACACAGACACACACCCACGAACACACACACACACACAAACGCGCGTGCACACACAAACACACACGTGCGCGAACATATTGACACACACACACACATACAACCACACACACGAACACAGGTGGGTGCGCATACACATGCACACACGCGCGTGTACACACACACGCACACACGCACACACATGCACACGTGCGCGCACACACACACACACACGTGCGCCCGAACACACACACAGACAAAAGTGCACGAGAGAGTTTACACACACACACACACTCACGCACGCACTCGCTCACACACACACACACGCGCACACACACGTGCACATGCACACACACACACACACACACACACGTACAGACGCACACGCGCGTGCGCTCGCACACACATACACAAAAACACACACACACACACACACACACACACACCCAGATATACACGCGCGTGCACAGTCACACGCACACACTCCCGCACGCACACACACATACACACATACAAACACACGCGCACACACTCGCTCACACACTAACACACACACCTGCCCACACGCACTCACGTGCATACAATCATGCGCGTGCACATACACACACACACACGGACACACACACACACACGCGCACACACACACATACACGCTCGTGCGTACACTCTCTCACACACACAAACACACAAACACGCGCACGTGCCTGCGCACACATATAAACACTCGCGCCTGCGAACAAGCACACACACACACACACATACACACACGCGCACACACGCACACCCCCATACACACACACACATACGCGTGCGCATGCGCACACACTCACATTCACACGCGTGCGCACATATACACATACACGCACGCACGCAAACACGCACACACCCACACACACATACACACACACACACACGTGCGCACACAAACACATGCATGCACATACGTATTCATGCACGCACGCACGCACACACGCACACACTGACACACATCCAAGAACACACACACACGCACATGCACACACACACACGCGTGCGTACACTCTCTCTCTCACACACACACACGCACACACATACACACGCAGACACACACACACACGCGCGCACATACACACTCACACACGCGCACACACTCACATGCACACATACATACACACGCGTGCGCACACTCATACACATTCACACACACGCGTGCACACACACACAAACGCGCGTGCATACACTAACACACATGTGCGCGACCACACACAAACACACAATCACAAACGCGCGTGCGCACACACACACACACACACACGTGCGTGAACACACACACATACAACCACACACACGAACACAGGCGGGCGAGCATACACACGCTCACACGCGCGTGCGTACTTACACGCACATACACAAACACACACACGTGTGCGCGCACACACACACACAGACACAAGCGCGCAGAGTTTATACAAACACACGCACACGCACCCACGCACGCGCACACACACACATGTGCATGCGTACAGACGCACACGCGCGTGCGCTCGCTCAAACACACATGTGGGCGCACACACACACACACACACAAAAACACAAACACACACGTGCACACACACACACACCCAGACACACACGCGCATGCACACACACGCACATGCATACAAGCACACGCACGTACGCATACTCTCTCGCTCACACACCCGCACAGACACACACAAACACACACGCGCGTGTGCTAACTCATACTAACACTCGCGTGCGCGCGCACGCTCACACACACACACACGTGCGTGCACACACATTCACGCACACACACACACATATACATTCACACAGACACACATACACACACACACACACACGCACACGCACACGCACACACGCGTATGCACACTCTCAAACACACAAACACGCGCGCGCATGCGCATACTCACACATACACATAAACTCGCACACACACACAAACACAAGCGCGTGCACACACACACACGCGTACACATATACATAAGCTAACACACACACATACACGCACACACACACGCATGAGCACACTCTTTCTCTCTCTCTCTCTCTCACACATACACACACACACACACACACACACACGTACACACACAGACACAAACGCGTGTGCACACACACGCACACACGCGCACACCCACAGGCTCGTGCACACACTCTCTCTCACACACACAAACACGCGCACACCCACACGCTCGTGCACACACTCTCTCACACACACAAACACACGCGTACGCACACACATAAACACGCGTGCGCGCACACACACACACACGTGCACACGCGCTTGCGCACATTCACGTGCGTGTGCGTGCACATACGCACACGCACACACACATGCGCACGCACAAACACACGCACGTGCGCGCATTCGCACACACTCACATACAGACGTGTGCGCCCATTTACACACACATGCACGCACTCACACATTCCCCCCCACACACACACACGTGCGCACACACACAAACACACACACATACAGACACACACACACACACACGCGCGCGGGTGCTCTCACACACACACACGCATGCATGCACGGACACGCATACACAAACACGTGCGCGAACACCCACACACGCGAACAAACACGGGCGCGCATACATATACATACACACGCGTGCATACTTACATGCACAAACACGCGCGCGCGTGCATACTTACACACACGTGCACACACACGTACACACACACACACGTGCGCATACACATAAACACACGCGCGCATACATATACACACACACGCGCGCGTGCACACTTACACGCGCGCACACACACACGTGCGCGTGCCCACGGGCATGCGCACGTACAAACACACGGTTGAGTGCATACACACACACACACACACACGTGCGCGCATACAAACCCACACACACGCACACACACACACACGTGCGCACACGCACACACACACGCGTGCTAACACACACATGCACACACATACACACACGTGCGTGCACATATACACACGCATGCACACACCAACACACACACACACACACGTGCACACACACACACACACAAGCGTGTGTGTGCACACACAAACACACGCATGTATTCACGCACGCAAGGACGCACACGCACACACACACCCACGAACACACTTACGCGCGGGCACACACACACACACACACAAACAACAACCCACACACACACGCACACACACACACACACACTCGCACACACACAACACGCTCTCACAAACGCACGTGCACACAGACACACACACGCGCGCACACACACACACACAAACACACACGCGTGCACTCTCTCTCTCTCTCACACACAAACACAAACACGCGCGCGCGTGTGCCATCCCTTACTTGTGCACTCACACACACACACACACACACATACGCATGCACGCCCGCGCACACGCTCTCACGCACAAACACACTCACGCACACACACACACACATGCGAATACTCTCTCTCTCTCTCTCACACACACACACACGTGCGCGCACACACACACACACACGTGCGCGCACAAACACACACAAAAACACATACACGACCACACGCGGGCGCGTATACACACGCACACACACGTGCATAATCACACGCGCACACACATACACACGTGCGCGCAGACACGCAGACACGCAAACACAAGCGCGCACGAGCGTATACACACACATACACACGCACGCACGCACTCATGCGCGCACATACACACACACACACACACACGTGCATACACACACACGCCTGCTCACACACACACACACACTCACTCACGCACGCATGCACTCACGCACGTCCGCACGCACTTACAGACACACACACACACACGCACACACGCTCGCACGTACACACCCACACGCACAAACACACTAAAAAACACATACACGACCATACATGCGTGCACACACGTGAATACACACACACAGACACACACGAATACACACACACACACATACACACACGCATGCGCACAAACACACACACACACACACACATGTAAGAAAACACAGACACATATAAACATACACGCGTGCATATACACACACGGGCACGCACACGGACACACACATTCACACACACACGGACACACACATTCACACACACACACACACACACACACACACGCAGACACACACATGCGTGCACACACTCTCTCTCTCTCACACAGACGCACGCACACACATACACGCGTGCGCGTACACACATTCGCACACACACACACACGCATGCACACACACACACAATCACGTGCGCGCACACACACACAATCACGTGCGCGCATGCACTCACACTCACACGCACACACACACACACGTGCGTGCTCACACACACACACACACGTGCGCCGAAACTCACACATACACGCACACACGTGCGCCGATAGACACACATACAAACACACACGCGCGTGTGCTATCATATAAAAACACTCGCGGACGCACCCACACACACACGTGCGTGCGCGCACACACACACGTGCACATACGCACACGCATACACACACGCGCACACACTCACATTCACACGCGTGCGCACATGTACACATACACGCACGCAAACACGCACGCACACACCCACACACATACACACGTGCGCGCGCACACACGCACACACACACACACACATGCGCGCACACCTACACACACACGCATGCGCGAATGTATTCATGCACGCGTGCACGCACACACAGACACACAGACACACACCCAAGAACAGACACACACACACACACACATACACACGCGTGCGCACACTCTAACACACACACACACAAACACACACACACACGCAAACACACACACATACACACGCGCGTGCACACACACTCAAATGCACACACACATACACACGTGTGCGCACAGTCACACATACACACAAACACACGCGCGCACGAATGCACACACACACACAAACGCGTGTGCACACACACACACACGTGCACAAACACACCCACATACACACACGAATAAACGCGCGCGCACACACACACACACGTGCGCGAACACACGCACACACACAAACACACACACGAACACAGGCGGGCACACATACACAAGCACACACGCGCGTGCATACTTTAACGCACACACACACACACACACACACGTGTGCGTGCCCACACACATACATACACACACACACTCACGTGCGCGCACACGCATACACATATACACACACATGTGCATGCACACACACACACAGATACAAGCCCGCGCGAACCTATGCACACACACGCACACGCACATGCACACACACACACACACGTGC
>CAWUDS030001551.1:132500-152500 GCA_963859935.3 Lathyrus sativus
CGTCCGCAAGCACTTACAGACACACACACACACACACAAACGCGCGTGCACACACACACACACGCACACACGCTTGCGCATACACACCCACACGCACAAACACACTAAAAAACACATACACGACCATACATGCGCGCACACACGTGAATACACACACACAGACACACACGAATACACACACATACACATACACACACATGTGCGCACAAACACACACACACACACACATGTAAGAACACACAGACACATATAAACACACGCGCGTGCACACATACACGCATGCATATACACACACGGGCACGCACACGGACACACACATTCACACACACACGGAGACACACATTCACACACACACACACACACACACACGTAGACACACACATGCGTGCACACACTCTCTCTCACACAGACCCACACACACATGTGCGCGCACACACACATACACGCTTGCGCGCACACATATTCGCACACGCACGCACACACACACGCATGCACACACACACGCGTGCGCGCACGCACATAAACGTGTGCGCACACACACACACACAATCACATGCGCGCACGCACTCACACTCACACGCACACACACACACACACACGTGCACCGAAACTCACACATACACGCACACACGTGTGCCGATAGACACACACACAAACACACACACACACAAACACGCGTGCACATACGCACACACATACACACACGCGCACACACTCACATTCACACGCGTGCGCACATGTACACGTACACGCACGCAAACACGCACGCACACACCCACACACATACACACGTGCGCGCACACACACGCACACACACACACATACGCGCACACCTACACACACACGCACACACGCATGCGCCAACGTATTCATGCACGCGTGCACACACACAGACACACAGACACACACCCAAGAACACACACACACACACACACACATACACACGCGTGCGCACACTCTAACACACACACAAACACACACACACACACAAACACACACACATACACACGCGCGTGCACACACACTCAAATGCACACACATATACACACGTGTGCGCACAGTCACACATACACACACACACACACACACACACACACACCTGTGCGCGAACACACACACACACACACACACACACGAACACAGGCGGGCGCACATACACAAGCACACACGCGCGTGCATACTTTCACGCACACACCCACACACACGTGTGCGTGCCCGTAAACATACACACACACTCACGTGCGCGCACACGCACACACATATACACACACATGTGCGTGCACACACAAACAGATACAAGCGCGCACGAGCCTATGCACACACACGCACACGCACGTGCACACACACTCACACACACACGTGCACGCGTGTACCCACACACACACACTAACGCACACAGGCACACGCGTGCGCTCACGCACAAACACACCCGTGGGCGCACACACACACACAAACACACACACACACACACGTGCGTGCACACACACACACACACCCAGACACACACGCGCGTGCATACACACACACACACACAAACACATACGCGCATACAAACACACGCACGCATGCATGCACACTCGCTCATACACACGCACACACACACACACATACGCAAAAACGCACTCGCGTGCACACAATCACGCGCGTGCACATACACACGCACACACACATGCCTGCGCACACTCTCTCTCTCTCTCACACACACACAGACACATACAGACAGACAGACACACACACACACACACACACACGTGCATGCACACACACGCGCGTGCACACACGCACACGTGCACACACATACACGCACACACATACACACACAAACGAACACGCGTGCGCGCGTTTGCTCACACACATACACACACGCAGCCACTCACACACGCATGCACGCTCGCATGCACTCACAGACTGACACACACAAACGCACACGCGCGTGCCCGCACACACTCTCTGTCTCTCTCTGTTACACACACACGTGCGCATATGCACACACACACGCGTGCGCATACACACGCACCCATGCACACACGCGCACACGCACACACACACTCGAACACATACACGCGCGTGCACAAACAAACACGCGCGCACTTACATTTATGCACACACACCTACGTGCACATAGACACGCACACACGCTCACAGACACACACACACGTGCGCACACACATACATACACACACACGCGTGCGTACACACACACACACACACACACCCAAGAACAAACATATATGCGTGCACTCACACACGCACATACACATACACACGCGTGCGCACACTCACACACACTCACACACACACACACACACACACACTCGAACACACACACACACACAGGCATACACACAAACACGTCCGCGCACACACTGACACACACACACGGAAACACACGCACACGCACACACAAACACACACACGCGCGTGCGCACACTATCTCTCTCTTTCACACACACAAACACACACACACATACATAGGCACACACACACAAACACGTTCGCACACACACACACACACACAAACACACACACACACACACGCACTCGTGCGCCGACACACACACACACACCAAACACGCGTGCATGCTCACACATACACACAGACACGTGCGCGCATACACTCACACATACGAACACGCGCGCACGCCCTCACACACACATATACGAACACATGCACCGACACACACACACACACACACACACACAAATAAACACGTGTGCCCACGTATGCACACACGCGCACACACACACACACACGCTCGTGCCCACACTCTCTCTCACACACACACATGTGCGCTCACGCTTTCGCGCACACATTTACACACACACACGCGTATGCATACATATACATGCGTGCGCACACACACATATACGCACGCGCATGAACCCACAGACGCGCGTGCGCACACACATACATACACACACACGCGTGCGCACACACACACACACACCCAAGAACAAACACACACGCGTGCACTCACACACGCACATACACATACACACACGTGCGCACACTCACACATACTCACACACACACACACACACTCGAACACACACACACGCACACACGCATACACACAAACACGTCTGCGCACACACTGACACACACACACGGAAACACACGCACACACAAACACACACACGCGCGTGCGCACACTATCTCTCTCTTTCACACACACACAAACACACACACACACATACATAGGCTCACACACACAAACACGTTCGCGCACACACACACAAACACACACATACACACGCACTCGTGCGCCGACACACACACACACACACACACACACGAAACACCCGTGCGTGCTCACACATACACACAGACACGTGCGCGCATACACTCACACATACGAACACGCGCGCACGCCCTCACACACACACATACGAACACATGCGCCGACACACACACACACACACAAACAAACACGTGTGCACACGTATGCACACACACACACACACACGCTCGTGCGCACACTCTCTCTCTCACACACACACATGTGCGTTCACGCATTCGCGCACACATTTACACACACACAAGCGTATGCATACATATACATGCGTGCGCACACACACATATACGCACGCGCGTGAACCCACAGACGCGCGTGCGCACACACACGCGTGTGCACATATGCACACGCATATACACACGCGCACACACTCACAAACAAGCGCGTGCATGCACACACACTCACATACACACGCGTGCGCACATATAAACACACACACACGCGCACACACATACACATACGTACCCACACTCTCTAACACACACACACACACGCACGCATGTAACAACCCAAATTTCATTAAATAATTAATTGTAGTAATTAATTGATTTAGTGGGATTTTATGTTAATATTGGAATTAAATTTGATTAATTGGAATTAATAGAGAATTGAAAGGAAATTGGAAGGAAAGAAAATAAAAGGGATATATAAGTGAGAAAGAAGAGAAAGGAAATTAGAGAAAACATTTGGAGAGAAAGAGGAAAGAAAGAAGAAAGAAGAGAAAGAGAGGAGAAGAAGAGGAAAAGTGGAAAAATCATCAAGAACCAACATCAAAGCTCCGATCAATCGAGCTAAGGGTGAGAAATGTTTCTATTTGATCATTGCATGATGTTATGTATGTTGGGTTGGGGTTTTGGTAGAGTTTTCATCACTTTCCAATTAGGGCAAATGTTGGATTAATCGGTAAATTGATGATTTAATCGGTTGGAACTGAGTAATAACGCCGTAGAATAGTCGGGTAACATGTATTGATGCTATTTGTACTGATTTGGATGTTCAAGAGTTGGTGGATGGTGGAATGGTGAAGGAGGGACAGAGTGTGGTTCTGTTCTGCGCAGGTTCGCTGGCTCTCGCCAGGCGAAGCCCAGCGAATGCTGGCGAATAATTAAGTTTAAGTTCCAGTGGACTTCGCTGGCGAGTTCGCCAGGCGAAGTTGGATAGCGAAGGTTCGCCCAGCGAAGGTGCTGGCGAATGAAGTCAGTAGCTACTGACTTGGGCTCGCTGGGAAGTCTCGCCAGGCGAAGCCTAGCGAGTGTTCGCTGAGAGAGTTCGCCAGGCGAAGGCCAGGCGAAGGTTCGCTGCGAGGGTTCGCCAGGCGAATGAAGGCGAATGTGACAGCATTTTTCTTTTGCTGTGTTGCTCATGTAGTAATTGTTTGATTGATTCACATAGGTTAATACCTCTATGATATGATATAGATATGATCTATTATGATGATGTGTACTGTGGGTAGCCTCCGGGCGTGAATCCTAGTTGATGTGCGATGCGTATTAATTATGATAAATAGAAATACATGTGAATACAATGATGAATGTATGTGTATTGTCTAATGAACTTGCGAATGCTTAATGGGTATACAATTATGTGATGAGTATGCATGAGAACATTGTGGATATGTGTGCATGACTTATAATTGTATAAATGGTATTGTGATGTGAATACCTTGATTGTGTGATATATGTTGTATGTGCAATCATTGTGTAATTCTTGAAGAGATGAATTATGTAAATGCATGAGATTAAGATGTCGGTCTTAAGTGCATTTGTTGTGGTTGATTGTACATGCATCATTTAGTCAAGAGGCAATGTCTGTTAGTTTCGTGGAAACTAGTGGCTTGTCCCAAACCTAGAAGAGTGGGTTTGAAGGCTTAGAGGACGGGCCTTTGTGGTTATCGGTCTAGAAGAGTGGACCCGGTTTAATGTAAAAACCGAAAAAAGATAACGGGTTATCGGTCTAGAAGAGCGGACCCGGTTTAATGTAAAAACCGAAAAAAGATAACGAGAGTCGGTACCGCATTGCATGAGTTGCATTGAGTTGTTGAGTCACATTAATATATGACATATGCATGAAGAGATGCTTATGTGTGAATGATGAGATTGTGAAATTGTGAGAGTATGCATGATGTGGAAATGCTTTACAAATATTCGTGTTGTCATTATATGTGTGGCAAATGTATATGACTAAGAAATTGAATTGTGGTGAGAAATACGGAGTGGGACTTGTATTGATTACCTATATATATATATATATATATAATCTTATGCTTTGATTATTATGGTTATATTTCTCACCCTTCTGCTGTTTTATAATGCTCTACGAGGCATTGCAGATTAGGATGCTGGAGTCCCTTTTGTGAAGTATTCTTCATTCTTTTGAGTCTGCTGCTCTGATATGTAACACCGGGTAGTTAGACTAGTATAGTCATTCTTTTGTGATACATTGCGATGTATTAGTTGATGTGATTGTGTAATCTAACTGATATGATGTATTAACTTGGATTAACTTGTGCGTACGTGGATTAATATTTTGAAAATGATTAAATGATTTGATCTTCCGCTTAATTTTGAAAATGTTACATATCTTATGGAGAAAAATGTGAAAGTGTTTTATTGGTGAAATTGTGGCATTCTTCTTTTATACCTTATTATAAAACCTTTTTACTCTGATAATTTGTATGTGCTTAATTGTTTTATATGCATTTATTTGGGGTATAGAAGGGGGTGTTACAATAGTGGTATCAGAGCAGGTCGGTCCGTCCGGCCAAGTTGTTAGAGTGTTTTTTTTTCCTGTGTGTTATTGATATGCGTGTGTTGCATTATCAATATTGGTTGTTCTTACGTGGTTCTGTTGTTGGAATTAGTAAGATGGTTGCAGGAAGGAACGACGAAGCGATTGCGGAGGCATTGACGAGATTGGCGGGGGCAATTGGGCAGAATCCTCCGGCCAATGTGAATGTGAGGAATCATGCTGATGATGGATTCCGTGCTTTGGGGAAATTCCAAAAGAATAACCCTCCGGTCTTCAAGGGAACTCATGAACCGGACAAGGCACAAATTTGGTTGAGAGCTGTGGAAAAGATTTTTCGAGTTATGAATTGCTCGGATGCACAGAAGGTGCAGTTTGGGACTCATATGCTCGAAGAAGAAGCTGAAGATTGGTGGGGTAATACTCGCCAAAGATTTGAGGAAGATGATATTGTGATTACGTGGGATTTGTTTAGAGAAACCTTTCTGGAGAAGTATTTTCCAGAGGATGTGCGGGGGAAGAAAGAGATCGAATTTCTTGAGTTGAAGCAAGGTAATTCGACGGTTGCTGAGTATGCGGCGAAATTTGAGGAGTTGATCAAATTTTGTCCTCACTATAATACTGGTAATGCTGAGAGGTCTAAGTGCCTCAAGTTTGTGAACGGTTTGAGACCCGAGATTAGACAAGCTATTGGGTACCAGGAAATCAGACGGTTTTCTGAGTTGGTTAACAAGAGCAGAATTTATGACGAAGACAGTAGGGCTAGGTCTAGCCACTACAAGAGCCTAAGTGATAAGAAAGGAAAAGGACAATTCAGAGGAAAACCTTACGTAACTCCTGCCGATAAGGGGAAGCAAAAGGTTGGTTTTGGCAAGAAGCCAAGTGGGGGAGTTTCTACCCCGGTTAGGTGTTACAATTGTGGTGAAGCGGGGCATCATGCTCCGGAGTGCAAAAGTGTTGAACAGAAGTGTTTTAAGTGTGGCAAGTCAGGCCACAAGGCTCTAGAGTGTAGAAGCGGTGCGGGTGTTACTTGCTATAACTGTGGTGAGCGAGGGCACATCAGTACCAAGTGTGATAAGCCGAAGAGGAATCAAGGGAGCGGGAAAGTGTTCGCTCTATCTGGATTTGAGACTGCTAGCGACGATCGATTGATCCGAGGTACGTGCTTCATTAATGGTACACCTTTGATCGCTATAATTGATACCGGAGCTACGCATTCTTTTATTTCTTTGGATTGTGTTAGAAGGTTGAATCTTGAGTTGTCTGTGATTGGTGGAGGTATGGTTATTGATACTCCTGCTATGGGTTCGGTAACTACACCATATGTTTGCTTGAATTGCACGTTGAGTATTTTCGGTAGAGATTTTGGGATTGATTTAGTGTGTCTTCATTTAGATCAACTGGATGTCATTCTTGGAATGAATTGGTTAAAATTCAATCGTGTGTATATTAACTGTTTTGACAAAACGGTTATTTTTCCCGACTCGGATGTTGAAAGGGAATTGTTTATGACGAGGAAACAAGTGAAGGAATCGGTACAAGATGGGGCTAAGGTATTTATGCTTATGGCAACTTTGAGGACTAGTGAAAGTGAAGAGATTGATGCTTTGCCCATTGTTAGAGATTTTCCGGAAGTATTCCCTGAAGAGATAAAGGATTTACCGCCGGAGCGAGAAGTGGAGTTTTCGATAGATTTGATTCCTGGAACTAGTCCGATATCAATGGCTCCATATCGTATGTCGGCCTCGGAGTTAAAAGAGTTGAAGATTCAACTTGAAGATTTGCTTGAAAAGTGGTTTATTCGTCCGAGCGTGTCACCGTGGGGTGCACCGGTGTTGTTGGTTAAGAAGAAAGAGGGTTCTATGAGGCTCTGTGTGGATTACAGACAGTTGAACAAAGTGACTATTAAGAATAAGTATCCACTTCCAAGGATTGATGATTTGATGGATCAGTTGGTTGGTGCAAGCGTGTTCAGCAAGATTGATTTGAGATCTGGGTATCATCAGATCCGTGTGAAAGCTGAGGATATTCAGAAGACGACCTTTCGGACGAGGTATGGACACTATGAGTATTCCGTGATGCCATTTGGTGTGACTAATGCACCAGGTGTATTTATGGAGTACATGAATAGGATTTTCCATCCTTATTTGGATAAGTTTGTGGTGGTGTTTATCGACGATATCTTGGTTTATTCGAAGAGCGAAGGAGAGCATGTCGAGCATCTGAAGATTGTGTTATCTGTGCTGAAAGGGAAGCAGTTGTTCGCGAAGCTTTCTAAGTGTGAATTTTGGTTGAAGGAAGTTAGTTTCCTTGGTCATGTGATTTCTAGTAGTGGTATTGCGGTCGATCCGTCGAAGGTTAAAGCGGTGTCGCAATGGGAGACTCCGAAGTCAGTTTTTGAGATCAGAAGTTTTCTTGGTTTAGCCGGTTATTATCAGAAGTTTATTGAAGGATTTGCTAAGTTATCGTTGTCGTTGACACAGTTGACTAGGAAAGGTCAAGCCTTTGTTTGGGACGCCAAGTGTGAAGCGAGTTTTCAAGAACTTAAGCGAAGGTTGACGACAGCTCCTGTTTTGATTCTGCCAAATCCAGAAGAACCATTCGTTGTGTATTGTGATGCTTCTTTGATGGGTTTAGGAGGTGTGTTGATGCAGAATAACCAAGTTGTAGCTTATGCTTCGAGGCAACTCAAAGTGCATGAGAAGAATTATTCGACGCATGACTTAGAGTTGGCCGCCGTTGTGTTCGTGTTGTAACTCTGGAGGCATTATTTATTTGGCGCAAGATTTGAAGTGTTTAGTGACCACAAGAGTTTGAGATATCTTTTTGATCAAAAGGAATTGAATGCGAGACAAAGAAGATGGCTTGAACTTTTGAAGGATTTTGATTTTGGCTTGAACTACCATCCGGGTAAAGCGAATGTAGTAGCGGATGTATTGAGTCGGAAATCATTGCATATGTCGGCGTTGATGGTGAAAGAGTTAGAATTGGTCGAGCAATTTCGAGATTTGAGTTTGGTATGTGAGAGAACTTCTTTTGGATTTAAGTTAGGTATGTTAAAGCTTACAAGTGGTATTTTGGATGAAATTCGAGAAGGACAGAAATCGAATTTGAGCTTAGCTGATCGGTTGACTTTAATCAACCAAGGCCAAGGTGGTGATTTTCGGATTGATGAGAATGGTATTATGAGATGTCGGGATCGAGTTTGTGTTCCGAACATGGTTGAGCTTAAGAAGAGCATCCTTGAGGAAGGACATCGTAGCGGATTGAGTATTCATCCGGGTGCTACTAAGATATATCAGGATTTGAGGAAAGTATTTTTGTGGCCTAGTATGAAGAAGGATATCGCGGAATTTGTATATTGTTGTTTGACTTGCCAGAAGTCAAAGATTGAGCATCAGAAGCCATCGGGTTTGATGAAGTCGTTGTTTATTCCTGAGTGGAAATGGGATAGTATCTCCATGGATTTTGTATCGGGTTTGCCGAGGACGCCGAGTAATTTTGAGGCTATTTGGGTTATCGTGGATAGGTTGACTAAATCTGCTCACTTTATTCCTATGCGTATGGATTACCCTTTGGAGAAGTTGGCTAAGTTGTATATTGAGAGGATTGTGTGTCTGCATGGTATTCCGTTAAGTATTGTTTCGGATAGAGATCCGCGGTTTACTTCGAGATTTTGGGAGAGCCTGTAGAGTGTTTTGGGTACTAAGTTGCGTTTGAGTTCAGCGTATCATCCTCAGACTGATGGTCAGACGGAGAGGACGATTCAGTCGCTTGAAGATCTTTTGAGAGCTTGTGTATTGGAAAAAGGAGGAGCTTGGGATAGCTACTTGCCTTTGATTGAGTTTACATACAACAACAGTTTCCATTTGAGTATTGGTATGGCACCATTTAAGGCGTTGTATGGTAGGCGGTGTAGGACACCATTGTGTTGGTTCGAGTCCGGAGAGAGTTCTGTTGTTGGACCCGAGTTAGTTCAACAGACTACTGATAAGATCAAGATGATTCAAGAGAAGATGAGAATTACTCAGAGTCGTCAGAAGAGTTATTATGACAAGAGGAGGAAGGCACTTGAATTTCAAGAGGGAGATCATGTGTTTCTTCGAGTCACTCCGATGACAGGTGTTGGTAGGGCACTGAAGTCGCGCAAGTTGTCGCCGCATTTCATTGGTCCTTATCAGATTTTGCAAAGGATAGGAGAAGTGGCCTATCGTGTGGTTTTACCACCGTCGCTTGCTAATCTTCACGACGTATTCCATGTATCTCAGTGTAGGAAATACATTGCGGATCCGTCTCATGTAGTCCAAATAGATGATGTGCAGGTGAGAGATAACCTGACTGTTGAGACATCACCTATGCGGATTGAGGATCGGAAATTGAAACAGCTTCGAGGTAAAGAGATTGCTTTAGTGAAGGTCGCTTGGGGAGGACCGGCTGGTGGAAATGTTACGTGGGAGCTTGAGAGTCAGATGAAGGAGTCTTATTCAGAACTGTTTGAATCAGGTAACATTTTCGAGGACAAAAATTCCTAAGTGGGGGAGGGTTGTAACAACCCAAATTTCATTAAATAATTAATTGTAGTAATTAATTGATTTAGTGGGATTTTATATTAATATTGGAATTAAATTTGATTAATTGGAATTAATAGAGAATTGAAAGGAAATTGGAAGGAAAGAAAATAAAAGGGATATATAAGTGAGAAAGAAGAGAAAGGAAATTAGAGAAAACATTTGGAGAGAAAGAGGAAAGAAAGAAGAAAGAAGAGAAAGAGAGGAGAAGAAGAGGAAAAGTGGAAAAATCATCAAGAACCAACATCAAAGCTCTGATCAATCGAGGTAAGGGTGAGAAATGTTTCTATTTGATCATTGCATGATGTTATGTATATTGGGTTGGGGTTTTGGTAGAGTTTTCATCACTTTCCAATTAGGGCAAATGTTGGATTAATCGGTAAATTGATGATTTAATCGGTTGGAACTGAGTAATAACGCCGTAGAATAGTCGGATAACATGTATTGATGCTATTTGTACTGATTTGGATGTTCAAGAGTTGGTGGATGGTGGAATGGTGAAGGAGGGACAGAGTGTGGTTCTGTTCTGCGCAGGTTCGCTGGCTCTCGCCAGGCGAAGCCCAGTGAATGCTGGCGAATAATTAAGTTTAAGTTCCAGTGGACTTCGCTGGCGAGTTCGCCAGGCGAAGTTGGATAGCGAAGGTTCGCCCAGCGAAGGTGCTGGCGAATGAATTCAGTAGCTACTGACTTGGGCTCGCTAGGAAGTCTCGCCAGGCGAAGCCTAGCGAGTGTTCGCTGAGAGAGTTCGCCAGGCGAAGGCCAGGCGAAGGTTCGCTGCGAGGGTTCGCCAGGCGAATGAAGGCGAATGTGACAGCATTTTTCTTTTGCTGTGTTGCTCATGTAGTGATTGTTTGATTGATTCACATAGGTTAATACCTCTATGATATGATATAGATATGATCTATTATGATGATGTGTACTGTGGGTAGCCTCCGGGCGTGAATCCTAGTTGATGTGCGATGCGTATTAATTATGATAAATAGAAATACATGTGAATACAATGATGAATGTATGTGTATTGTCTAATGAACTTGCGAATGCTTAATGGGTATACAATTATGTGATGAGTATGCATGAGAACATTGTGGATATGTGTGCATGACTTATAATTGTATAAATGGTATTGTGATGTGAATACCTTGATTGTGTGATATATGTTGTATGTGCAATCATTGTGTAATTCTTGAAGAGATGAATTATGTAAATGCATGAGATTAAGATGTCGGTCTTAAGTGCATTTGTTGTGGTTGATTGTACATGCATCATTTAGTCAAGAGGCAATGTCTGTTAGTTTTGTGGAAACTAGTGGCTTGTCCCAAACCTAGAAGAGTGGGTTTGAAGGCTTAGAGGACGGGCCTTTGTGGTTATCGGTCTAGAAGAGTGGACCCGGTTTAATATAAAAACCGAAAAAAGATAGCGGGTTATCGGTCTAGAAGAGTGGACCCGGTTTAATGTAAAAACCGAAAAAAGATAACGAGAGTCGGTACCGCATTGCATGAGTTACATTGAGTTGTTGAGTCACATTAATATATGACATATGCATGAAGAGATGCTTATGTGTAAATAATGAGATTGTGAAATTGTGAGAGTATGCATGATGTGGAAATGCTTTACAAATATTCGTGTTGTCATTATATGTGTGGCAAATGTATATGACTAAGAAATTGAATTGTGGTGAGAAATACGGAGTGAGACTTGTATTGATTACCTATATATATAATCTTATGTTTTGATTATTATGGTTATATTTCTCACCCTTCTGCTGTTTTATAATGCTCTACGAGGCATTGCAGATTAGGGTGCTGGAGTCCATTTTGTGAAGTATTCTTCATTCTTTTGAGTCTGCTGCTCTGATATGTAACACCGGGTAGTTAGACTAGTATAGTCATTATTTTGTGATACATTGCGATGTATCAGTTGATGTGATTGTGTAATCTAACTGATATGATGTATTAACTTGGATTAACTTGTGTGTACGTGGATTAATATTTTGAAAACGATTAAATGATTTGATCTTCCGCTTAATTTTGAAAATGTTACATATCTTATGGAGAAAAATGTGAAAGTGTTTTATTGGTGAAATTGTGGCATTCTTCTTTTATACCTTATTATAAAACCTTTTTACTCTGATAATTTGTATGTGCTTAATTGTTTTATATGCATTTATTTGGGGTATAGAAGGGGGTGTTACAACGCACGCACGCACATACACACACACACGCGCGCACACACAACACGCTCTCACAAACGCACGTGGACACACACACACACCCACGCGCGCGTGTGCGCACACACTCACATTCACACATACACACACACACACACGTGCGTACGCACACACTCACACACGCATACACACACGTGTGCACGCACACATACACTCACACACAAACATACCCACACATACACGCACTCGAATGCAGAGAAACACGCGCGTGCACAAACACACACACACGCGCACACACACACGTGCGGATACTCTCTCTCTCTCTCACACACACACACACACGTGCGCGTGCGCACACATGCGCACACAGACATGTACACACAAACACATACACGAACAAACGCGCGTGCGCATACAACCACGCACGCGCGTGCATACTAGCACGCGTACACATACACACGTGCGCGCGCACACACGCACACAAGCGTGCGCGAGCGTATACACACACACGCACTCACGCAAGCACGCTCGCAAGCATGCACACACACACGTGCGCAAACGCACTCGTGCATATGCAAGCACTCACGCACATCCGCGCACACACATCGACTCGCACACACACACGCACGTGGACACACAAACATGCGTGCACACACACACACGTGCTTGCATGCTCAAACACTCACACACACAGACACACACGAATACACACACACGAATACACACACACGTGCACACACATACATACACACGTGCGCAGAAACACACACACACATACACGCAAGAACACACACATGCACATAAACACACGCGCGTGCACACACATGCATGCATATACACACACGCGCGCACACACACACATGCACGCGCATACACACACACACACGTGCGCGCGAACATACACACACGTGTGCGCACGCACACACACACTGACACACGCGTGCACGCACGCACACACACGCATGCACGCCTGCACACACACACGCGTGCGCGCAAGCACGCACATACACCCGGGCGCACACATACAAACACGCGCGTGCGCGCGTGCACGTGTACACCCACACATGCCCGCACGCTTGCACGTACCCACACCCGCGCATACACCCACACACACGTGCGCGCACACATGTGCTCACACACACACACAAGTGTGCGCTCACATACTCACACACGCACACACACACATGCACACATACACACGCACACACGTGCGCCGACACACACACACACACATTAAAACACACGCGCACGTGTCCTAACACATACAAACACTCGCGTGCACACACACACACACACACACGTGCGCGCACACACACAAACGCACAACCACACGTGGGCACACGCACACGCGTGCTAACACACACACGCGCGCTTGCACAAACTCACGTGCGTGCACATAAACACATGCACGCGCGTGCACGCGCGTGCGTGCACATAGGCACACACACATGTGCGCGCGCACAAACACACCCACACACACACACACACACACATACATGGGCGCGCGCGTGTGCACACAAACAAACACACTCGTGCACGCGCGCGCACACGCTCACACACACGCATGCACGCACGCACGCACCCACGAACATACACAAACGCGTGCACACAAATACACACACGCACACACACACACATACATAAGCGTGCGCACACTCACACACAAACGCACACGCACGCACACACACATACGCACACACACAACACGCTCTCACAAACGCACATGCCAACACACACACACGCGCACGCACACACACCCACACACACACACATACACACAAACACATGCGCGCACGCACCGGCCCTTAGTTGTGCGCTTACACACACACACATACGCACACACTCACACACAATCACACACACACACACACACACACGTACTCACATTCAGACGCTCGCACGCGCGTGCATACACACACACACACACGCACGCGCATGCATGCACACACACGTGCATATACACACACGCGCAGACACACACACACACGTGCACACACACTCTCTCTTACAAACACACACACACACGTGTGTGCACACACACTCACACACGCACACACACACACGCACACAAGTGCACCGACACACACACAGAAACACACACGTGCGTGTGCTAACACATACAAACACACGCGTATGCACACACACACAAACACACGTGCGCGCGCATACACACACGCACGCACATGCACACAGACACACACACATGCACACACACACACAAAGACACACACGCGGGCGCGTGTGCACACTCTCAAACACACAAACACGCGCGCGCGCACACACACACACACACATATAAACACGAGAATGCACACGCGCACACATACACACAGACACGCCCGTGTACATATACACACGCCCACACACGCGTGTGCACACATACACGCGTGCATATACACACACGGGCACGCACGCGGACACGCACATTCACACACACACGGACACACACATTCACACACACACACACACGCAGACACACACATGCGTGCACACACACTCTCTCTCTCTCTCTCTCTCTCTCTCTCTCTCTCTCACACACACACACACACACACAGACACACACACACATGTGCGCACACACACACATACACGCGTGCGCGTACACACATTCGCACACGCACACACACACACACACACGCGTGCGCGCACATAAACGTGTGCGCACACACACACACAATCACGTGCGCGCACACACTCACACTCACACACACACGCACACACACACGTGCGTGCTCACACACACACACACACACGTGCGCCGAAACTCACACAAACACGCATACTCGTGCGCCGATAGACACACACACACAAACACACACGCGCACACATATACACACACACACACGTTCATACACACACACACACGCCTGCTCGCACGCACACACAAACACTCACGCGCGCATGCACTCACGCGCGTCCGCACGCACTTACAGACACACACACACACAAACGCGCGTGCACACCCACACACACACACATGCGCAAAAACACATACACGATCATACATGCGCGCACACACGCGTACACGCACACACACAAACACACACGGATACACAAACACACACACACACACACGTGGACACACACACGCGTGTGGACAAACACACACACACAAGAACACACACACGCACATAAACACACACGCGTGCACACACACATGCGTGCATATACACACACGCGCACACACACACACACATACACACACACGCAGACACACACACACACACACAAACGTGTGTGGACACTCTCTCTCTGTCTCACAGACACACACACACACGTGGGCACACACACAAACACACATACGCGTGCATGCACACACACTCACACACGCACGCACACACACACACACACACACACACACACACGCATGCACACACATACATACGCGTGCGCGTGTGCTCACACATAAACGCTTGCACGCACACACACATAAACATGTGCGCGCATGCACTCACGTCAACATGCACACGCGTACGCGCGCACGCACACACACGCACACACGTGCGCGCTCACACACATATACACGCACACATGTGCGCCGATAAAAACACACACACAAACATACACGTGTGTGTGTTAACACATACAAACACTCGGGTGCGCACACACAAACACACACACAAACGCGTGCGCGCGCATAGACACGCACACGCACGCACTCATACACATTCACATAGACACACACACACACACGCAGACACACACACACACACGCACGCACACATGCGCGCGTGTTTACATTCTCAAATACACAAACACGGGTGCACGTGTGCACACCTATACACACACATAAACACACACACACACACACACACACACACACACTCACACAAACACACGCGCGCGCGTGCGCACTCACACGCGTGTGCACATATACACACGCAGACACACACACACACACACGCGTGCGCACACTCTCTCTCTCTCTCTCTCTCTCACATGTACACACACACAAACGCGTTTGCACACACACACAAACGTACACACACACACGCACATGCACACACACACACAAATTCACACACACACGAGTGCACATACACACGCGCCATCGCTTACTTGTGCATTCACACACACACACACGCAAGCAAACGCGCATGCACACACACACACACGCACACACACACACACGCACAAACACAAACAAAAACACATACACGACCACACATGCGCGCACACACCTGCACACACACACACACATAGACACACACGAATACACACACACACACGTGCACACATACACACACACGCACACATACACACACGTGTGCGCACAAACACACACGCACATAAACACACGCGCGTGCACACATACACGAGTGCATATACACACACGCGCGCGCACACACACACAAGCAGACACACACGCGCGTGCACACTCACACGAGTGCACATACAGACACTCACACACATACACACGTGTGCACACCCACACACACAAGCGTGCACGCACACACACTCACACACGCACGCACACACGCTTGCACACAAACAAACGCGTGCGCGCACGCACATGCACGCATGTGCGCCCACACACACAAACACGTGCGCGCACACACACGCACACACACACGCGCTTGTGCGCATACATGATCGCACACACAAACACACACGAATACACACACACGTGCACACACATACGTGCGCACAAACACACACACGCAAGAAAACACACACGCACATAAACACACCAGCGTGCATACGCATACGCATGCATATACACACACGCGCACACACACACACACACACACACACACGCACACACACTCACACACACGTGCGTGCGCACACACTCTCTCTCTCTCTCACACACACACACGCATGCACACACACCCGTACGCGCAAGCACGCACGTACACGCGGGCGCACACAAACAAAGAAACGCGCGGGCGCGCGTGCTCTCACACACCCTCACACGCCCGCACGTACGCACGCACGCACACGCATATACACATGTGCACACACAAACACGTGCGCGCTCACACACTCACACACGCACACAAGTGCGCCGACACACACACAAACACAAACACACACGCGCATGTGCTGACACATACAAACACTCGCGTGCACACACAAACACACACGTGCGCACACACACACCCACACACACGCACACACGCACAAACGTGCACACACACACACACACACACGCGCGCACACGCACACGCTCGTGCGCACACTCTCTCTCACACACAAACAAACAAACACGTGCGCGTGCGTGCGCTTACATATAATCACACGTGCCCGCACACACACACACGCACAAACGCGTATGCACACACACACACACACATACACACACACACGCGCACACACATACACACGTGCGTGCGCACACGCTGACACACGCGTGCACGCGCGCACACACACACACACACACACACACACACGCATGCACACACACCCGTACGCACAAGCACGCGCGGACACGCGGTCGCACACAAACAAAGAAACGCGCGGGCGCGCATGCTTTCGCACACCCTCATACGCCCGCACGTACGCACGCGCGCACACACATATACACATGTGCACACACAAACACGTGCGCACTCACACACGCACACAAGTGCGCCGACACACACACAAACACAAACACACACGCGCATGTGCTGACACATACAAACACTCGCATGCACACACAAATACACACGTGCGCGCACATACACACACGCATAAACGCGTGTGCACACACACACACACGCGCGCGCGCTCACGCACACGCTCGTGCACACACTCTCTCTCACACACAAACACACAAACACGTGCGCGTACATATAATCACACATGCCCGGACACACACACACGCACAAACGCGTGTGCACACACACACACACACACACACACACGCACACACACACACACGCTCGTGCACACACTCTCTCTCACACACAAACACACAAACAAGTGCGTGCGCGTACGTATAATCACACGTGCGTGCGAACAAACACACACACACACACACACACGCATACGCACACACACATACACCCGCGTGCGTGCATGCACACACACAGACACACATATACGTGCACACAAACACACACACGCACACAAACGCAAGAAAACACACACACACATAAACACACGCGCGTGCACACACACACATGCATATACACACACGCGCACACACACACACACACACACACTCACACACACGTGCGTGCATACACATACTCTCTCTCACACACACACACACACACGTGTACGCACACACATACACACGAGCGTGCCCATACGCTGACACACGCGTGCACGCACACACACAAACACACGCACGCGCGCATGCACAAACACGCGTACGCGCAAGAACGCACGTACACGCGGGCGCACACACACAAAGAAACGCGCAGGCGCGCTTGCGCTCGCACACCCACACACGCCCGCACGCTTGCACCTACGCACGCGCGCACACACACACACACACGTGCACACAGAAACACGTGCGTGCTCAGACACTCACACACGCACACACGTGCGTGACACACACACAAACACAAACACACACGCGCATGTGATGACACATACAAACACTCGCGTACACACACAAACACACACGTGCGCGCACACACAAACGCACAAACGCGTGTGCGCGCACACACACACGCACACGCACACGCTCGTGCGCACACTCTCTCTCACACACAAACACACAAACACGTGCGTGCAAACAAACACACACACACACGCACGCGTACGCACACACACGCGTGCGCACGCACACACACACACACACATATACGTACGTGCGTGCACTTTAACACGCGCGTAAGCACTCACACGCGCGGGTGTACATAGACACGCGCGTGTGTACTCACACGCGCGTGCACATACTCGCACGCATACACACACGCGCACACACATACACACATACACGCACATACGAATGCTCACACACTCACATTCACACGCGTGCGCACATATACACATGCACGCACGCACGAACCCGCACACACACACACGCGCGCGCACACAACCATGTGCTTGCACACACACACGTGCGCGCATACACACATGTACGTGTACGCGCACACACACACATGTACGTGTACGCGCACACACACACACGCACGCACGCATGCACGATCGTATTCATGCACGCACGCACGCACACACGCACACACAGACACACACCCACGAACACACACACACACACACACACACACATACACACGCGTGTGCACACTCTCACACACACACACACACGCAAACACACACGCGCGT
>CAWUDS030001551.1:160000-170000 GCA_963859935.3 Lathyrus sativus
AAAACACACACACACAGGTGCGCACACACACACTCAGACAAACACGCGCGTGCACACACGCACACACCCGCACACACACACGTACGCGCATACAAACACACGCACGCATGCACGCGCACTCGCCCACACACACGCACACACGCACACACGCACTCGCGTGCACACAATCATGCGCGTGCACACACACACAGACACAGACACACGCATACACACACACACACACACACACACACACACACGTGCGTGCACACACAATCTCTCTCACACACACAGATACACAAACACACAGACACACACACGTACGTGCACCCACCCACCCACATACACGCGCGCGCATCCACTCACAAACGAACACGCGTGTGCGCGTTTGCTCACACACGCAGCCACTCACACACACACGCACGCTCGCACGCACATATGCACAAGCACACACACACACACGCACGCACGCTCGTGCACACAGAAGACCACGCGTGTGCCCTCGCACACACACTCTCTCTATCTCTCTCTCCCACACACACACACATGCCCATACGCACACACACGCGCACACACATACATGAACACATACACGCGTGTGCACAAACACACGCGCGCGCACTTACATAGACGCACGAACACATACAGCGCGCACACAAACATACACACATGTGCGAGCACATACACACACGCGTGCACACACACACACGCACACACGTTTGCACACATGCACGCACGCACGCACATACTCAAACACACACACCCAAGAACAAACACATGCGCGTGCACTCACACACACACAAACGCATGCACACCAAACAGACACATACACACACAAAAACACGTGCGCGCGCACACTCACACACACACATACACGGACACACACGCACACGCACACACACACCTGCGCACACTCTCTCTCTCTCTCACACATACACAAACACACACACACATACATAGACACACACACGTGCGTGCACGCACACACACAATAACACACAAACATGTGCACGCGTACACACAGAAACACAGGCGCGCGTGCTCACATATTCACACACACACACACACACGTGCGCGCACACACATCAACACACGTGCGAACATACTCACACACATACGAACACGCGAGCACGCACACACACACCCACACACGAACACGTGCGCCGACACACACACATACACACAAACAAATGCGTCTACACACACACATATGCACACACGCGCACACACACACGTGCACACAGAAACACGTGCGTGCTCACACACTCACACACGCACACACGTGCGTGACACACACACAAACACAAACACACACATGCATGTGCTGACACAGACAAACACTCGCGTGCACACACAAACACACACGTGCGCGCACACACAAACGCACAAACGCGTGTGCGCACACACACACACACGCACACGCACACGCACACGCTCGTGCGCACACTCTCTCTCACACACAAACACACAAATACGTGCGCGCGCATGCGCGTACATATAAACACACGTGCGTGCAAACAAACACACACACACACGCACGCGTACGCACACACACATACACACGCGTGCGCGCGCACACACACACACATATACGTACGTGCGTGCACTTTAACACGCGCGTAAGCACTCACACGCGCGGATGTACACAGACACGCGCGTGCATACTCACACGCGCGTGCACATACTCGCACGCATACACACATGCGCACACACATACACACATACACGCACGCGCGAATGCGCACACACTCACATTCACACGCGTGCGCACATATATACATGCACGTGCGCACGAACCCACACACACACACGCGCGCGCACACACACACGTGCGCGCATACACACATGGGCGCACACACACATGTACGTGTACGCACACACACACACACGCACGCACGCAGGCACACACGCATGCACGATCGTATTCACACACGCACGCACGCACACACGCACACACAGACACACACCCACGAACACACACACACGCACACACACATACACACGCGTGAGCACACTCTCACACATACACACACGCACACACACACACACACGCAAACACACACGCGCGTGCACACACGCTCACATGCACACACACATACATACGCGTGCACACACTCACACACAAACATGCGCACGCGCGTGCACACACACAGACACACAAACGCGCGTGCACACACACACACACGTGCGCGAACACACACCGAGACACACAAACGCGCGTGCACATAAACAAACACACGTGCGCGAACACACACACACAAACACACACACGAACATAGGCGGGCACGCTAACACACGCACAAACACGCGTGCGTACTTACACGCACAAACACACGCGCGCGCGTGAAAATACACACGCGCACACACACTTACAGACCTATACACGCGCGCGCGTGAAAACACACACGCGCATACACAGAAACACACGCGTGCACATGCACACACACATACACACACGCACACACACACACATACACACACACAAACGCGCGTGCACACATACACACACATGTGCGCGAACGCGCACATACATACAAACACACACACAAACAAACGCGGGCGCGCATACACATACACACACACGCGCGTGTATGCTTACACGCAAACACAGACACACGCCTGCATACTTACACACACACACATACACATACACACACACACGCGCGCATGCATACTTACACGCACACACACGCACACACACATACACACGTGCGCGCGCCCACACACATACACACACACACACACGCACGCACATATACACGTACGCATACACACACACTCTCTCTCTCTCACACACACACACGTGCGGGCACACACACACAAACGCGTGTGCACACACACACACACACAAACACACACGCGCGCACACACTCATACGCTCGTGCGCACACTCTCTCTCACACACTAACAGAAAAACACGCGCGTGCATGCGCATACATATAAACACACGTGCGTGCGAACAAACACAGACACGCGTATGCACACACACATACACACGCGTGCGCGCCCGCGCGCACACACACACACGTGCGCACTCACACGCTTGTACGCACTCACACGTGCGTGCACACAGACATGCATGCACATACGCACACGCATACACAAATGCGCACACACACACATATGCACGCGCGAATGCGCACACACGCACATAAACACACGCGCGTGCACACGCCCACGCATGCATATACACACACACGCACACACACACACACGCACGCACACACTCACACACACGTGCGTGTGCATACACTCTCTCTCTCACACACACACACACACACACGTGTGCGTACACACATACACACGTGCGTGGGCACAGGCTGACACACGCGTGCATGCACGCACACACGCGCATGTACACGTGTGCGCACACACACACACACACACACACACACACACACACACACACACACACGTGCACGCAAGCACGCACGTACACGCGGGCGGACACACACAAAGAAATGCGCGGGCGCGCGTGCGCTCGCACACCCACACATGCCCGCACGCTTGCACGTACGCACGCGCACACACACACTCACACACACACGTGCACACACTCACACACGCACACAAACACAAACACACACACGCATGTGCTGACACATACAAACACTCGCGTGCACACACACTTACATACACACACACACATACGCGTGCACACACTCACACACACAAACATGCGCACACGCGTGCAAACTCACACACACACACACACACACACACAAACGCGCGTGCACACACACACACGTGCGCGAACACACAGAGAGACACACAAACGCGCGTGCACACACACACACACGTGCGCGAACACACACACACACACACACAAACACACGCACGAACACAGGCGGGCACGCTAACACACGAACAAACGCGCGTGCGTACTTACACACACACACACACACGCGCGGGCATGAAAACACACACGCGCACACACACACGCGCGTGAAAACCCATACGCGCATACACACAAACACACAAGTGCGCATGCACACACACGCACACACACACACACACACACACAAACGCGCGTGCACACATATAAACACATGTGCGCGAACACACACATACACACAAACAAACGCGGGCGCGCATACACATACAAACACACACGCGTGCGTGCATGCTTACACGCAAACACACACGCGCGCCTGCATACTTACATGCAAACACACACACACACGCACGCGCGCGTGTGCATACTTACACACACACACATACACATACACACACGCGCGCATGCATACTTACACGCACACACACACACACACAAGTGCGCGCGCCCACACACTTGCGCGCGCACACACACACACACACGCACACACGCACGCATATGCACACTCTCTCTCTCTCTCTCACACACACGTGCGCGCAAACACACAAACGCGTGTGCACACATACACACACAAACACACACGCGCGCACACACACATACACTCGTGCGCACACTCTCTCTCACACACAAACACAAAAACACGCGCGCGCGTACGCATACGTATAAACACACGTGTGTGCGAACAAACACGCACACGTGTACGCACACACACATACACACGCGTGCGCGCCCGCACACACACACACACACGTGCGCACTCACACGCGCGTACGCACTCACACGTGCGTGTGCACACACACACGCACACGCATACACACATGCGCACACACACACATATGCGCGCGCGAATGCATACACACTCACATTCACACGCGTGCGTATATATACACATACACGCACGCACGCAAACACGCACTCACACACCAACACACACGCATACACACACAAACGAGCGCGCACACACACACACATAACGTGCGCGCACATACACACACAAGCGCGCGTGCGCGAACACACACACACACACGAACACAGGCGGGCGCGCATACACACGCACACACGCGCGTACATACTTACACACACACACTGACACACACACATACATATGTGCGCGCACACAAACACACATACACACGCACAAACACGTGCGAGCACACACACAAAAACCCAAGTGCGCGCGAGTGTGTACGTACACACACGCACGCATGCACGCACCCGCACACACACTCACACACACACACACACGTGCGCACACACAAACACACGTGCGCGCACACACATAAACACACACGCACACGCGCGTGTGCACACGTGCGAGCATAAACGCACGCATGGGCGCACACACACACACACAAAAAAAAAACACACACACAGGTGCGCACACACACACACTCAGACAAACACACGCGTGCACACACGCACACACCCGCACACACACACATACGCGCATACAAACACACGCACGCATGCACGCGCACTCGCCCACACACACGCACACACGCACACACGCACTCGCGTGCACACAATCATGCGCGTGCACACACACATAGACACAGACACACGCATACACACACACACACACACACACGTGCGTGCACACACAATCTCTCTCACACACACAGATACACAAACACACAGACACACACACGTACGTGCACCCACCCACCCACATACACGCGCACGCATCCACTCACAAACGAACACGCGTGTGCGCGTTTGCTCACACACGCAGCCACTCACACACGCACGCACGCTCGCACGCACATATGCACAAGCACACACACACACGCACGCACGCGCACACGCATGCACGCTCGTGCACACAGAAGACCACGCGTGTGCCCTCGCACACACACTCTCTCTATCTCTCTCTCCCACACACACACACACATGCCCATACGCACACACACGCGCACACACATACATGAACACATACACGCGTGTGCACAAACACACGCGCGCGCACTTACATAGACGCACGAACACATACAGCGCGCACACAAACATACACACATGTGCGAGCACATACACACACGCGTGCACACACACACACACGCACACACGTTTGCACACATGCACGCACGCACGCACATACTCAAACACACACACCCAAGAACAAACACATGCGCGTGCACTCACACACACACAAACGCATGCACACCAAACAGACACATACACACACAAAAACACGTGCGCGCGCACACTCACACACACACATACACGGACACACACGCACACGCGTGCGCACACTCTCTCTCTCTCTCTCACACATACACAAACACACACACACATACATAGACACACACACGTGCGTGCACGCGCACACACAATAACACACAAACATGTGCACGCGCACACACAGAAACACAGGCGCGCGTGCTCACATATTCACACACACACACACGTGCGCGCACACACATCAACACACGTGCGAACATACTCACACACATACGAACACGCGAGCACGCACACACACACACCCACACACGAACACATGCGCCGACACATACACATACACACAAACAAATGCGTCTACACACACACATATGCACACACGCGCACACACACACACGCTCGTGCGCACACTCTCTCTCACACACACACACATTTACACACACGCGTGCAAACAAATACACAGACACACGCGTACGTACGCCCTTGCGCATACACACACGCGTGCGCATGTGCACACACATACACACATGTGCACGCACAAACAAACACGCGCGTGCGCGCGTGCGCCCACACTCTAATACACACGCGTGCACACACACACACTCACACACACACACACACACACACGTGCGGACACACGCACATACATACATGTGCGCTCGCACACGCTGACACACGTGTGCACGTACGCACACACACACACACGCGCATGCACGCAAGCACGCACGTACACGCGTGCGCGCACACGAACAGAAACGTGCGCGCGCGTGCGCTCGCACACCCACACACGCCCGCACGCTTGCACGTACGCACGCGCACACACACACCCACACGTGCACATACAAACACGTGCACGCCCACACACTCACACACACACACACACACACACACACGTGCGCCGACACACACACACAAACACACACGCGCATGTGCTGACACATACAAACACTCGCGTGCGCACACACACGCACAAACGCGTGTGCACACACACACACACATACAGACACACACGCGCACACACACACGCTCGTGCGCACACACTCTCTCACACACAAACACACAAACACGTGCGCATATGTATACATATAAACACACGTGTGTGCGAACAAACACACACACACACACGCGCGTACGCACACATACATAAACACACGTGCGCGCAGGCGCACACGCACACACACACACACACACATAAATATACGTACGTGCATGCGCACTCACACGCGTGTACACACTCACACGCGCGTGTGCACCCACACGCGCGTGCACATACGTGCACGCATACGCACACGCGCATACACAGACAAATACACGCGCGCGCGAATCCGCACACACTCACATTCACACGCGTGCGCACATATACACATACACGCACGCACGTACCCACAGACACACACGCACCCACGCGTGCACTAACGTATTCATGCACGCACGCACACACGCACACACAGACACACACCCACGAACACACACACACACACACGCACACACACATACACACGCGTGCGCACACTCTCGCTCTCTCTCACACACAAACACACACACGCCCGTGCGTGCACACACACTCACATGCACACACACACATACATAGGCGTGCGCACACTCACACACACACACACGTGCTCGAACACACAGACGCACACACACACAAACGCGCGTGCACACGCACACACACGTGCGCGAACATACACACATACAAACACGCACACAAACACAGGCGGGCGCGCATACACACGCACAAACGCGCGTGCGTACTTACATGCACACACACACACACGTACGCACATACACACACACCCACACACGCGTACACACACACAAATACACGCGCGCGCTTGAAAACACACACGCGGATACACACAAACACACGCGTGCGCATGCACACACACATACACACACACACATACACACACACACGTGCGCAAACACACAAATACACACACACACACACACACACACGTGCGCGAAGACATACATACACACAAACACACACACGAACAAACGCGGGCGCGCATACACATACACACACACGCGCGTGCATACTTACACGCAAACACAGAAACGCGCGAGCATACTTACATGCCAACACGCACAAGCGCACGCGCGCGCGTCTGCACACTTATACACACACATACACATACACACACGCGCGCGTGCATACTTACACACACACACACACACACACACACGTGCGCGCGCCCACACACATACACACGCGTACGCACACGCACGCACACACGCACGCATACGCACACTCTCACACACACACACACGTGCGTGCACACACACAAATGCGTGCGCACACACACACACAAACACACACGCGCGTGCACACACATACGCTCGTGCGCACACTCTCTCTCACACACAAACAAAAAAACATGTGCGCGTGTGCGCAGACATATCAACGCACGTGCGTGCGTACAAACACACCCACGCGTACGCTCACACACATACACACGCTTGCGCGCACGCGCACACACACAAACACGCGCGCGCGCGTGTTTACTCACACGTGCGTGCACACACATACACACACGCGCATGCACATACGCACACAAATACACACACACACACACGCTTGCTCGCGCACACAGACACACACACTCTCTCTATCTCTCTCTCACACACACACACATGCGCACACGCACGCGTGCGCATACACACACACATACATATGTGCGCGCACATAAACACACATACACACGCATAAACACGTGTGTGCACACACACACACACAAGTGCGCGCGAGTGTGTACGTACACACACGCACGCACGCACGCGCACACACACACACAAAGACACGTGCTCACACACAAACACACGTGCGCGCGCACACACATAAACACACACGCACACACGCGTGTGCAGGCACAAACACACGCATGGGCGCGCACACACACACACACAAAAACACACACACACAGGTGCGCACACACACACACTAAGACAAACACGCGCCTGCACACACGCACACACCCGCACACACACATACGCGCATACAAACGCACGCGTGCATGCACGCGCCCTCGCCCACACACACGCACTCGCGTGCACACAATCTTGCGCGTGCACACACACAGAGACACACACACAGACACACGCATACACACACACACGTGCGTGCACACACAATCTCTCTCACACACACAGATACACAAACACACAGACACACACACGTACGTGCACCCACCCACCCACAGACACGCGCGCGCATCCACTCACAAACGAACACGCGTGTGCGCGTTTGCTCACACACGCAGCTACTCACACACGCACGCACGCTCGCACACACATATGCATAAGCACACACACACACACACACACACATGCACGCACGCACGCTCGCTCGTGCACACAGAAGACCACGCGTGTGCCCTCACACACACACTCTCTCTATCTCTCTCTCCCCCACACACACACATGCCCATACGCACACACACACGTGTGCGCATACACACACACACGCGCACACACATACATGAACACATACACGCGTGTGCACAAACACACACGCGCGCACTTACATAGACGCACAAACACATACACGCGTGCACACAAACATACACACATGTGCGAGCACACACACACATACACACACGCGTGCACACACACACACACACACACGTTTGCACACATGCACGCATGCACGCACATACTGAAACACACACACCCAAGAACACACACATGCGCGTGCACTCACACACACACACACGCACACCAAACACACGCATACACACACACATACATAGACACACACACACACACGCGCGCACGCGCACAATAACACACAAACACGTGCGCGCGCAGAAACAAAAACACATGCGCGCATGCTCACATATACACACACACACACGTACGCCCACACACGTCAACACACGTGCGAACATACTCACACACATACGAACACGCGCGCACGCACACACACACCCAGACACGAACACGTGCGCCGACACACACACATACACACAAACAAATGCGTCTACACACACACATATGCACACACGCGCA
>CAWUDS030001551.1:172500-180000 GCA_963859935.3 Lathyrus sativus
ACGAACACGCGTGTGCGCGTTTGCTCACACACGCAGCTACTCACACACGCACGCACGCTCGCACACACATATGCACAAGCACACACACACACATGTACGCACGCACGCTCGCTCGTGCACACAGAAGACCATGCGTGTGCCCTCATACACACACTCTCTCTATCTCTCTCTCCCACTCACACACATGCCCATACGCACACACACGCGTGCGCATACACACACACACACACGCGCACACACATACATGAACATATACACACGTGTGCACAAACACACGCGCGCGCACTTGCATAGACGCACAAACACATACACGCGTGCACACAAACATACACACATGTGCGAGCACACACACACATACACACACGCGTGCACACACACACACACGCACACACGTTTGCACACATGCACGCATGCACGCACATACTGAAACACACACACCCAAGAACACACACATGCGCGTGCACTGACACACGCACACACACGCACACCAAACACACACATACACACACACACATACATAGACACACACACGCGCGCGCACGCGCTCACACAATAACACACAAACACGTGCGCGCGCACACACAAAAACACATGCGCGCGTGCTCACGTATACACACACACACGTGCGCGCATACACATCAACACACGTGCGAACATACTCACACACATACGAACACGCGCGCACGCACACACACACCCACACACTAACACGTGCGCCGACACACACACATACACACAAACAAATGCGTCTACACACACACACATATGCACACACGCGCACACACACACGCTCGTGCGCACACTCTCTCTCACACACACACACAAACGCGCGCACATGCGCACACACATTTACACACACGCGTGCAAACAAATACACGCACACGCGTACGCACACACCCGTGCGCACACACGCACACACAAATACGTACGCGCGTGCGCGTACACACACGCGTGCGCATGTGCACACACATACACACATGTGCACGCACAAACAAACACGCGCGTGCGCACTTGCGCACACACTCAAATACACACGCGTGCGCACACACACACACACACACACACACGCGCACACACATACACATACGTGCCCACACTCTCTAACACACACACACGCGCACACACGCACATACACACACACGCGCACGCACAACACGCTCTCACAAACGCAGGTGAACAAACAGACACACGCGCGCGTGTGTGCGCTCACTCTCACATTCACACACACACACACACACACACACACGTGTGCTCGCACACACTCACACACGCACACACACTAACACACAAAGACACGCACGTACACACGGATTCGCATGCACACAAACACGTGCGTGCACAAACACACACACACACACACACACACACACGCGCGCGCGTGCGGATACTCTCTCTCACACACACACAGACGTACGCGCGCACACAGGCACGCACACACACACGTGCGCAAACAAACACGCACGCACAAACACATACACGAACAAATGCACGCGCCCATACATCCACACACGCGCGTGCATACTCACACGCACACACGTACACACGTGTGCTCACACACACACAAACACGTGCGCGCACACACGCACGCTCTCACACACAGATACACACGAATACATACACACACACGTACACACACAGACACACACATACACACACATACACACACATACGTGCGCACAAACACACACACGCAAGAACACACACACACATGCATATACACACACGCGCACACAAACACACACACACGCACGCACACATTCACGCCCACGTGCGTGTGGACACACACTCTCTCTCTCTCTCTCTCACACACACACACACGTGCGCGCACACGCACATACACACACGTGCGCGCACACGCTGACACACGCGTGCACACACACACGCTCACACACACACACACGCATGCACACACACGCGTGCACGCAAGCACCCACGTACAGGCGGGCGCGCACACGATCAGAAACGTGCGCGCGCGTGCGCTCGCACACCCACACACGCCCGCACGCTTGCACGTACGCACGCGCACACACACACACGTGCACATACAAACACGTGCACGCTCACACACTCACACACGCACACACACATGCGCACATACACACGCACACAAACACACACGCGCATATGCTGACACATACAAACACTCGCGTGCATACACAAACACACATATGCACGCACACACACACACGCACAAACGTGTGGGCGCACACACACACACACACATATACAGACACACGCGCGCACACACACACACTCGTGCGCACACTCTCTCTCACACACAAATACACAAACACGTGCGCGTGTGTATACATATAAACACACGTGCATGCGAACAAACACACACACACGCGCGTACGTACACATACATATACACGCGTGCGCGCAGGCGCACACGCACACACACACACACATAAACATACGTACGCGCGTGCGCACTCACACGCGTGTACCCACTCACACGCGCATGTGCACCCACACGCGCGTGCACATACGTGCACGCATACGCACACGCGCACACACAGACAAATACACGCGCGCGCGAATCCGCACACACTCACATTCACACGCGTGCGCACATATACACATACACGCACGCACGTACCCACAGACACACACGCACGCACGCGTGCACTAACGTATTCATGCACGCACGCACACACGCACACACAGACACACACCCACGAACACACACACACACACGCACACACACATACACACGCGTGCGCACACTCTCGCTCTCTCTCACACACAAACACACACACGCCCGTGCGTGCACACACACTCACATGCACACACACACATACATACGCGTGCGCACTCACACACACACACACACACACACACGTGCTCGAACATACACACACACAAACGCGCGTGCACACGCATACACACGTGCGCGAACATACACACATAGAAACACGCACACAAACACAGGCGGGCACGCATACACACGCACAAACGCGCATGCGTACTTACACGCACACACACACACACGTACGCACATACACACACACCCACACACGCGGACACACGTACACACGCACAAACACACGCACTCACACGCGTGTACGCACTCACACGCGCCTGTGCACGCATACGCACACGCGCACACACAGACAAATACACGCGCGCTTGAATCCGCACACTCACATTCACACGCGTGCGCACATATACACATACACGCACGCACGTACCCACAGACACACACGCACGCACACACACACACACACAGACACACACCCACGAACACACACACACGCACACACACATACACACGCGTGTGCACACTCTCGCTCTCTCTCACACACAAACACACACACGCGCGTGCGTGCACACACACTCACATTCACACACACACATACATACGAGTGTGCACACTCACACATACACACACACGTGCTCGAACACACACACACACGCACAAACAAACGCGCGTGCACACAGACACACACGTGCGCGAACATACACACATAGAAACACGCACACAAACACAGGCGGGCACGCACACACACGCACAAACGCGCGTGCGTACTTACACGCACACACACACACACACGTACGCACATACACACACACACACACACGCGTACACACGTACACACGCACAAACACATGCGCGCGCTTGAAAACACACACGCAGATACACACAAACACACGTGTGTGCATGCACACAGACATACACACACACATACACACACACGTGCGCGAACATACACACACACACACACACGTGCGCGAACACATACATACACACAAACACACACACACACAAACAAATGCGGGCGCGCATACACATAGACACACACACATACACACGCGCGCGTGCATACTTACACGCAAACACAGAAACACGCGAGCATACTTACATGCAAACACACACAAGCGCACGCGCGCGCGTGTGCACACTTATACACACACATACGCGCGCGTGCATACTTACACGCACACACGCACACACACACACACACACGTGCGCGCGCCCACACACATACACACACGCACACACACGCACGCACACACGCACGCATACGCACACTCCCACACACACACACACGTGCGTGCACACACACAAATGCGTGTGCACACACACACAAACAAACACACACGCGCGTGCACACACATATGCTCGTGCACACTCTCTCTCACACACAAACAAAAAAAAACGCGCGCGCGTATGTGCAGACATATCAACACACGTGCGTGCGTACAAACACACACACGCTTACGCTCACACACATACACACGCTTGCGCGCACGCGCACACACACACACACACACGCGCGCGCGCGTGTTTACTCACACGTACGTGCACACACACACACACGCACATGCACATACGCACACAAACACACACACACACGCTTGCTCGCGCACACAAACACACACACACTCTCTCTATCTCTCTCTCTCTCACACACACACACATGCACACACGCACACACGCACGCGTGCGCATACACACACACACACACACACACGCACACACACGCACACGCGCACACACGAACACATACACGCGCATGCACAAACACACGCGCGCACATTTACATAGACGCACGAACACATACACTCGGGCACACAAACATACACACACGTGCGAGCGCACACACACAAAGACACACACGCGTGCACACGCACACACACACGCACACACGTTTGCACACATGCATGCACGCACGCACATACTCAAACACACACACCCAAGAACACACACACGTGCGTGCACTCACACACGCACACACACATACACACGCGTGCGCACACTCACACACTCACACACACACATGCATGCACGCACACCAAACACACGCATACACACACACAAAAACATGTGCGCACACACACTCACATACACCCACACACCCATGCACACACACACGCGCGTGTGCACACACTCTCTCTCTCACACACATACACAAACACACACACACACACATACATAGACACACACACACACACACAGGCGCGCGCGCACGCACGCAAACACACTAACACGTGCGTGCGCATACACGCACAGACACACACACTCGTGCGCCAACACACACACAAACACAAACACAGGTGCGCTCGTTCTCACATATACACACACACGTACGCGCACAAACATACACACACGTGCGAACATGCACACATACACATACGAACACGCGCGCACACACATACACACACCCACACACGGACACGTACGCCGACACACACACATACACACAAACAAACGCGTGTGCAGACACACACACACATGCACACACACGCACACACACGCTCGTGCGCACACTCTCTCTCTCACACACACACAAACGCGCGCGCATGCGCTCACACATTTACACACGCACATGCAAATAAATACACACACACGCGTACGCACACACACACGCGCGTGCGCGCACACACACCCACGCACACACACAAATACGCACGCGCGTGCACCCTTTCACGCGCGTGCGCATCCACACACGCGTGTGCATGTGCACACGCTTACACAAACGTGCACGCACACACAAAACACGCGCGTGCACGCTTGCTTACACACTCATATACACACGCGTGCGCACATACACACACACACGCACACACACGCATACACATACGTGCCCACACTCTCTAACACACACACACACACACGCACATACACACACGCACACACAACACGCTCTCACAAATGCAGGTGCACACACAGACCCTCAAAAGCGCGCATGTGCACACTCTCACGTTCACACACACACACACACACGTGTGCGTGCACACACCCACACACGCACGCACACACTCACACATGCACGCACACACTCACACACAAACACACGCACACACACACGCAATCGCATGCACACAAACACGCGCGTGCACATACACACACCCGCGCGCACACACACACATACACGCGTGCAGATACTCTCTCTCTCTCTCTCTCACACACACACACACACACGTACGCGCGCACACAGGCACACACACACACACAAGTGCGCACATACACACAGGCACACACACACACACACACACACACACACACACACACGTACGCGCGCACACATAAGCACACACACGCACACACACACACGCGTGCGCGCGTGCATATACACATACGGACACACACACACACACACAAGCAAACACACACTCGTGCGCACACTCTCTCACATACACACAAACATACACACCTGCATACACACACACACACACGTGCACACACTCTCTCTCACACACACACAAACATACACACCTGTATACACACACACGTGCGCGCACACACAAACACACGCACAAACAGACGCGTGTATGGATGCACGCACGCATGCACGCGCACACACACAAACACACACACCTACATACGCATGCGCGCCCACACACACTTGTGCGCGTGCGCTAACACAAACACACATGCGCGTGCGTAAACACACACACGCGTGCACGCACACACACACACACGCACGCACGACCACACACACACACACACACAAACACACACACACGCACGCGAATATACACAAACACGCGTGCGCAGACACACACACACACACGCGCGCGTGCGCCCACAGTTAGACACACACAAACAAACGCGCGCGCACACAAAGACATACACACACACAGCCACACATGTGCACGCACGCACACCCACACGCGCGTGCGCGCTTGCAAACACACAGACGCAAACACACACACACACACACACGCATGCACTAACGTACGCCGCTCGCGCACACACACACACACACGTACACACACATGCACACACACACGCATACACACACACGCATGCACACACACACACATACACACACGCGCGTGCATACATGGACACACACATTTGCGCACACACACGTGTGCACATACTCTCTCTCTCTCACACACACACACACAAACACACACCCACACACACACACACACACAGATGCGCACAAACACACAGACATACGAACACGAGTGTGCACGTGCGCTGACGCACATACAGACACACGCACGCACAAACACGCACATGCACACACACACATACACAGACACACACACACACACACTCGCATACACAAACGCGCGTGCACACACATACACACACGCACACGCGCACACACGCGCGTGTGCACACACAAGCTCACACACGTGCACACACACACACGCGCGCGTGCACACACAAACGGGCGTGCAAATAGACATACGAATACACACACACACACGCAAGCAAACACACACGCGTGCGCACACTCTCTCTCTCTCTCACACACACACACACACATACATACACACCCGCATACACACACACACATACACACGTGCGCACACACACAAACACAAGCACAAAGACGCGCGCGCGCACGGAAGCACGCACACATGCGCGCGCTCACACACAAAAGTAGGCACACACGCGTACACAAATACACGCGCGCGTGCGTATACAAACACACGTGCGCACACACAAACTCACACACACAAACACAAACACACGCGCGCGCCCATGCATGCTTACGCGCACGCACACACACAAACGCACGCAAGCAAGCACAC
>CAWUDS030001551.1:185000-200000 GCA_963859935.3 Lathyrus sativus
ATACACACCCGCGCATGTTCGCACACACACACGCGGACACACACACACACGCACACACACACTCGCGTGCGTGCATACAAATACGCACACACACAAACAAGAGAGCACACACCCACACACACAGGCACGCGTGCGCACGCACTTACACACATGCATGCACACTCGCCGGCACGCATGCACGCACACACGCACCTGCGCAGACACACACACGCACACACACACACACATACGCACCTGCGCAGACACACATATGCACACACACAAGCAGACACGCGCGCACGCCTAAACACGCACACACACACACACGCACTTGCGCAGACACACACACGCACACACACACACACACAAAAAAAAAACATGTTTGCGCACACACAGATACACAAACACAAACACGCGTGCGCGCGTCCTCCCTCTCAAACGCGCGCGTGCGTACGCACAATCACACACGCGCGCGCGGTCGCGCACAAACACACAAACACACACGCACGCGTGTACACACAAACACACACACACACACACATGCGCACACAAACACATGTGTGCACACACAAACTCACACACACACACACAAACACACGCGCGCGCCCATGCATGCTTACGCGCATGCACACATACAAACGCACGCACGCAAGCACACACACCCACACACACACACACGCGCGCATATACACACACGCAGACACACACACACACACACTCACGTGCGCCCACACAAATATGCACACACACACACGCACAAATGTGTGAGCGCACATCCAAAAACACAGGCCCGTGCGCGCGTGCGGACGCACTTAAACACACGCATGCGCACGCACATACACACACACACATGAACAATCGCACACATGCATGCACGCACGCACACACACACACATACACACATACACACACACGCGCGCGTTTTCGCTCACACGCACATGCACACACACACACACACACCCATGCACACACACACATACACACACGCGCGCGCGTGGGGGCACACACACGCGTGAACATACACATACACATGCACACACACACACACTAGCGTGCGCGCACACAAATAAGCACACACACAAACACGTGAGCGCACAACCACACACGGGTGCGCAAACACTTACACACACATGCACACTCGCCCACACACGCGCGCACACACACACATACGCATATACACACATACGCATACATACGCACACACACGCACGTACACCTAAACACACACACACACACACAAACACACACACACACACATACACACACACAAACGCAGGCACGCACACACATACACACCTGTGCAGACCCACACACGCACGCACGCACACACACACACACACAAAACACACGCGCGCGTACACACAGACACACACACACAGGCACAAGCGCGCACACACACACACACTCAAAAGCGCGCGCGTGCGTGCGCACACACATATCGACGTGCCCACGCGCGGGCGCCCACCCACATGAACACACACGCACGCGCACACGAACACACACGCATGCATACACGCACTGACGCACGCCGCTTGCACACACATACACAGACGCACAAACACACACACACACGCATACACACACACACTCACACACATAGACGCGTGCGCACACACACACACACACGCACGCACGCACACACGTACTCACACCCGGACACACACACATGCACACACGCACTCGCATGTACACAAACACGCGTGCACGCACACACACAAACACACACGTGCGCGCGCACACACACGCGCACCGGCGCAGATACAGAAACACACACACACAGACACACAAAAACACGCGCGCGCGTGCGCATACACACAGACACACACCCAAATACACGCACATACATACACACATGAACACTCGCACGCACGCATGCATGCACACACACACACACACACACACGCATACACACGCCCGCATGTTCGCACACACACACACGCGGACACACACACACACACACTCGCGTGCGTGCACACAAATACGCACACACACAAACACGAGAACACACACCCACACACACAGGCGCGCGTGCGCACGCACTTACACACATGCATGCACACTCGCCGGCACACATGCACGCACACACGCACCTGCGCAGACACACACATGCACACACACACACACACACACACACACACACACCTGCGCAGACACACACATGCACACACACAAGCAGACACACGCGCACGCCTAAACACACACACACACACACACACACGCACTTGCGCAGACACACACACGCACTTGCGCAGACACACACACGCACACACACACAAAAAAAAAACACGTGTGCGCACACACAGATACACAAACACAAACATGCGTGCGCGCGTCCTCCCTCTCAAGCGCGTGCGTGCGTACGCACAATCACACGCGCGTGCACAAACGCACAAACACACACGCACGCGTGTACACACAAACACACACACACACACGCACGCGTGCTCTAGCGCACACCTCTCGCACACACAAACACACGCGTACGCGCCCGCACGCACACGCTCGCGCGCACACACACACACATGCCCACGCGCGGGAGCGCACACACACGAATACACACGCGCGCACGCACGCACAAATACACGCACGCACGCAAGCATTAGCGCACGCCGCTCACGCACACATACACACACGCACAAACACACACACACAGACATACAAACACACACACACATACAGACGCGTGCGCGCATACAAAGTGCATACACGCGCGCGCGCACACACACATACACACACGTGCGTACACGTCACACACACACACATACACGCACGCACGCACACACGTACTCACACACATGCACACACGCACTCGCGTGCACACAAGACACGCATGTGCTCGCACACACACGCACCTGCGCACACATAAAAACGCACACGCACAAACACAGACACACACACGCGCGCCTGCGCGCACACACAGACACACACCCAAACACACGCACATACACACACACATGAACATTCGTACGCACGCATGCACACACACACACACACACGCACAAACACACACACACACGTGCACATACACATGCAAACACACACGCACTCGCATGCGCGCACATAAATACGCACACACACAAACACGTGAACGCACACCCAAAAACACACGCGTGCTTACGCACTTACACACATACATGCCCACTTGCACGCACACATGCACCCACCCACACACACGCATACACGCACACACGCGCGCACACCCATAAACACACGCGCGCGTGCCTATGCACCCACACACACACACACACACGCATACACACACACATGCACCCATACACACACACACGCACAAACACACGCGCGCGTGGGGTCCCACACACACACACAAATACACACGCACGCGCACACAACCACACACGCACGCACACAAGCACTAACGCACACCGCTCGCACACACATACACACACGCACGCGCACCCCCCCCCACACACGCACGCAAGCACTAACGCACACCGCTCGCACACACATACACACACGCACGCGCACACGCGTGCACACACACACAGACACACGTGCGCACACGCTCGCGCACACACACAAAGACACACGCACGCACGCAAGCGCTCACACACGGACACACACACACGCACTCGCGTGCACAAAAACACACGTGCGCGCACACACACAAACACACACCTGCGCTGACACAGAAACAGACACACATGCGCGTGCGCGAACATATAGACACAGACACATGCACATGCACACACACACACATGCACACACACACACATGTACACACACACACATACATGCGCACACACAGACAAACACACAAGCGCGCCCGTACGCGTGTACGCGCACAAACGCACACACATGCACGCCCGCACACACGCGTACACACACAAGCACCCACGCACGCACCCACGCACGCGCGTGCAAACACGCACACACACACACGCACACATACAGGCTCGCGTGCGCGTACACACATCTGCACACACAAACACACACACACACACACGTGCGCGCACACTTAGACACACACACACATATACACACGCGCGCGCACACAGACACACACACTGACACACGCGTGCATGCTCGAACAATCGCACGCACGTGCGTGCGCACACACATACGCGCACACGCACACACAAGCACGCAAGAACGCATGCGCGTGCGCGCGCACTCACACTTACACACATACACACACACAAGCGCGCGTACACACGTACACACACGTACAAACACACACAAACGCACACACACACGCGTACGCACAGTCGCGCACACACACACGCATACACACACGCACACACGTACACGCACGTACACACACACTCGCATGCACACAAACACGCGCGTGCACACACAGACACACACACGCACACGCAAATACACGCGCGCGCGTGTGCACACTCTATCACATACACACACACACAACACACACAAACACACACACACACACACACACACACATGTGCGCGCGCACACGCACGTGTGCGCACTCACAAACACAAACACGTGCGCGCGTTTGCACACACACACACACACACACGCGTGTACGCTCATAAAAACATACACGCACAGACAGACACACACACACACACACACATAAACAAACGCGCGTGCACACACACGCACACACGCAAAAACAAGCACGCGCGTGCGTGCACCCACACACACACACACGCACGCACGACCACACGCATGCACACACGCACACACACACACACAAACACGCAGGCAGGCAGACACACACATACACACGCGCGTGCGCCCACACTTAGACACACACACAAACAAATGCGCGCGCACACAAAGACTCACAAACATACGCACGCGCGTGCGGTCACGCCCACCCACATGCGCGTGCATGCACGCACACACACATGCACGCATGCACTAACGCACGCCGCTCACACATACACACGCACACAAACACACACGCGTGCACACACACACACACGAATACACACACACACACACGCACACACGCACACATGCGCGTACGCACACTCTCTCTCTCTCACACACACATAAACACACAGACACACACACACACACGTGCGCACGCACACAAACACAAACATGCGCGTGCGGTCACACACACACACACACACGTGTACGCGCACATACACAGACACACACACACATGCACACACACGCACAGACACACATACGCACACGCATGCACAGACACACATGCACACACAAACTCGCATACACAAACACGCGTGCACACACAGACACACACGCAAACACACACGCGCGTGTGCGCTCCGTCTCTCTCTCTCTCTCTCTCACCGACACACACACACACGTGTGCGCGCGTAAGCACATACACACGCACACGCGTGTGCACACACAAACGCACGTTCACATACACATACAGACACACACACACACACGCAAGCAAGCAAACACACACTCGTGCGTATACTCTTTCTCACATACACACAAACGTGCATGCAGATACACATACAGATGCATACACACACACGGACACACACACATGCACACACGCACTCGCGTGCACACAAGACACGCATGTGCGCGCACACACACGCACCTGCGCACACATAAAAATGCACACACGCGTGTGCGCACACACACAGACACAGACACACACACGCGCGCCTGCGCGCACACACAGGCACATACCCAAACACACGCACATACACACACACATGAACATTCGCACGCACGCATGCACGCACACACACACACACACACACGCACAAACACACACACACACACACACGTGCACATACACATGCAAACACACACACACACACTCGCATGCGCGCACATAAATACGCACACACACAAACACGTGAACGCACACCTAAAAACACACGCGTGCCTACGCACTTACACACATACATGCCCACTTGCACGCACACATGCACCCACCCACACACACGCATACATGCACACACGCGCGCACACCCAAAAACACAGGCGCGCGCGTGCCTATGCACCCCCCCCCACACACACACACGCATACACGCACACATGCACCCCCACACACACACACGCACACACACACACGCGCGCGCGTGTGGTCCCACACACACGCACAAATACACACGCACGCGCACACAGCCACACACGCACGCACACAAGCACTAACGCACACCGCTCGCACACACATACACACACGCACGCGCACCCCCCCCCCCCCCCACACACACACGCACGCAAGCACTAACGCACACCGCTCGCACACACATACACACACGCACGCGCACACGCGTGCACACGCACACACACACACACACGTGCGCACACGCTCGCGCACACACACAAATACACACGCACGCATGCAAGCACTCACACACGGACACACACACACGCACTCGCGTGCACAAAACCATACGTGCGCGCACACACACAAACACACACCTGCGCTGACACAAAAACAGACACACATGCGCGTGCGCGAACATATAGACACAGACACATGCACATGCACACACACACACACATGCACACACACACACACACACACACACATGTACACACACACATGCGCACACACAAACACACACAGACAAACACACAAGCGCGCCCGTACGCGTGTACGCGCATGAACGCACACGCATGCACGCCCGCACACACGCGCACACACACAAGCACCCACCCACGCACACACGCACGCGCGTGCAAACACGCACACAGACAAGCTCGCGTGCGCGTACGCACATCCGCACACACACACACACACACGCGTGCGCGCACACTTAGACACACACACATATACGCGCGCGCCCACGCACAGACACACACACTGACACACGCGTGCATGCTCGAACAACCGCACGCACGTGCGCGCGCACACACATACGCACACACGCACACACAAGCACGCAAGCATGCATGCGCGTGCGCGCGCACTCACACTCACACACATACACATACACACGCGCGCGCGCGTACACACGTACACACACATACAAACACACACAAACACACACACACGCGCGTACGCACAGTCGCGCACACACACACACGCATACACACACGCATATACGTACACGCACGTACACACACACTCGCATGCATACAAACACACGCGTGCACACACAGACACACACACGCACACGCAAATACACGCGCGCGCGTGTGCACACTCTATCATATACACACACACACACAACACACACACACACACACAAACACACACACACACACACACACACACACACACACACACACACACACACATGTGCGCGCGCGCACACGCACAAACACGCACGTGTGCGCACTCACAAACACAAACACGTGCGCGCGTTTGCACACACACACACACACACACACACACACGCGCGTGTACGCTCATAAACACATACACGCACAGACAGACAGACACACACACATAAACAAACGCGCGTGCACACACACGCACACACGCAAAACAAGCACGCGCGTGCGCGCACCCACCCACACACACACACGCACGCATGACCACACACATGCACACACGCACACACACACACACACACACACACACACACAAACACGCAGGCAGGCAGACACACACACACACACGCGCGTGCGCCCACACTTAGACACACACACAAACAAATGCGCGCGCACACAAAGACTCACAAACATACGCACGCGCGTGCGGTCACGCCCACCCACATGCGCGTGCATGCACGCACACCCACACGCGCGTGCACACACACACACATGCACGCATGCACTAACGCACGCCGCTCACACATACACACACACACACAAACACACACGCGTGCACACACATACACACACGAATACACACACACACACGCACACACGCACACATGCGCGTGCGCACACTCTCCCTCACACACACACACACACATAAACACACACACACACACACACACACACGTGCGCCCGCACATAAACACAAACACGCGCGTGCGGTCACACGCACACACACACGTGTACGCGCACATACACAGACACACACACATGTACACACACGCACAGATACACACACGCACACGCATGCACAGACACACACGCACACACACACTCGCATACACAAACACGCGTGCACACACAGACACACACGCAAACACACACGCGCGTGTGCGCTCCGTCTCTCTCTCTCTCTCTCTCTCACCGACACACACACACACACACGTGTGCGCGCGTAAGCACATTCACACGCACACGCGTGTGCACACACAAATGCACGTTCACATACACATACAGACACACACACACGCAAGCAAGCAAACACACACTCGTGCGTATACTCTCTCTCACATACACACAAACGTGCATGCACATACACATACGGACTCATACACACACACACGTGCGTAGACACACAAACACACGCACGCACACGCACACACACACACAAATGTGCATGTGCATACACACACGCGCGCACACACACAAACACACGTGCACACACTCAAACACACACACAAAAACACACACGCGCGCCCGTGTGCTCTTACGCGCCCGCACACACACAAACGCACGCACGCACACACACATACCCACGCACACACGTACAAACACACGCGCGCGCGTGCGCACATACATGCACACTCGCACGCACGCACACACACAGACACGCATACACGCATACACGCGCGCACGCCTAAACACGCACACACACACACACACCTGCGCATACACACACACACACACGCACACACGCACACACACACGCACACGCACATGCGTGTACACACACACACACACAAAACACACGCGCACACACACACATACACACGCGTGCGCGCGGACACCCTCACAAGCGCGTGCGTGCGTACAAACACGCGCACACGCGTTCGCGCAGACACACACAAACACACACGCACGCATGCATGCTTGCACGAACGCACGCCGCTCACACACACATACACACAAGCACGCGCACACGCACACACACACACGTTCACACACGCACGCGCGCGCACACACACACACACACGCACTCACACACGGACACGCACTCGCGTGCACATAAACACACGTGTGCGCGCATACACAAACACACACACGCACCTGCGCTGACACAGAAACAAACACACATGCGCGTGCGCGCACGCATAGACACAGACACACACACACACAAGCACGCCCGTACGCGTGTACGAGCACGAACGCACACGCACACGCACACGCACGCACACGTACCCACGCACGCACATACGCACGCGCGCGCAAACAAACACGCACACACCTGCACACACACAAGCGCACACACACACACAATCGCGTGCACGTACACACATACGCATACACACACCCGCGTGCGCGTACACTTAGACACACGCACATATACACGTGCGCGCGCACACAAACACGCACACTGACACACGCGTGCGTGCACGAACACACGCATGCACGTGCGCTCTCACACACATACGCACACACACACACATACACACACGCGCACACACACACACGTACACACGCACACACGCATAAAAACACACACAAACGCACACACACACACGCGTACACACAGTCGCGCAGACACACATGCACACGTATACACACACACGTACACACGCACTCGCGTGGAAACAAACACGCGCGTGCACACACCCACACACACACACGCACACACAGACACGCGCGCACGTGCGCACACTCTATTACACACACACATACACACACACACACACAAAAACACACACACACAGACACACACACACACACACACACACACACAGACACACACACAAACACACACACACACACACGTGCGCGCACACACTCACACGCACGGACACCCACGTGCGCGCACACATAAACACAAACACGTGCGCGCGTTTGCACACACACACACACACACGTGCGCGCACATACACACACAAACACACATACACATACACACGCATAAACAAACGCGGGTGCACACACACGCACACACACACAAACACGCGCAAACAAGCACGCGCTTGCGCGCGTGCATGCACACTCAGACTCACGCACGCACGACCACACGCACGCACACACGCATGCAGACATGCACACACACAAACACGCAGGCACGCACGCACGCGAACACACACAAACACACCTGCGTAGACACACACATACACACACGCGTGCGCCCGTACTTAGACACACACACAAACAAACGCGCGCGCACACAGTGACACACCCACACACACGCACTCACGCATGCACTAACGCACGCCGCTCGCACACATGCACAAAAACACACACGCGTGCACACACACATACACACACACGGGCGGTCACACGCACACACACACGTGTACGCGCACATACACAGACACACACACATGCACACACACGCACAGATACACACACGCACACGCATGCACAGACACACACGCACAGACACACTCGCATACACAAACACGCGTGCACACACAGACACACACGCAAACACACACGCGCGTGTGCGCTCCGTCTCTCTCTCTCTCTCTCACCGACACACACACACACGTGTGCGCGCGTAAGCATATTCACACGCACACGCGTGTGCACACACAAACGCACGTTCACATACACATACAGACACACACACACGCAAGCAAGCAAACACACACTCGTGCGTATACTCTCTCTCACATACACACAAACGTGCATGCACATACACATACGGACTCATACACACACACGTGCGCAGACACACAAACACACGCACGCACGCGCACACACACACACAAATGTGCATGTGCATACACGCACGCGCGCACACACACAAACACACGTGCACACACTCAAACACACACACAAAAAAACACACACGCGCGCCCGTGTGCTCTTACGCGCCCGCACACACACAAACGCACGCACGCACACACACATACCCACGCACACACGTACAAACACACGCGCGCGCGTGCGCACGCGCTTACGCACATACATGCACACTCGCACGCACGCACACACACAGACACGCATACACGCATACACGCGCGCACGCCTAAACACACACACACACACACACACACACACACACACACATCTGCGCATACACACACACGCACACGCACACACGCACACGCACATGCGTGTACACACACACACACGCACACACACACACACACACACACACAAAACACATGCGTGCACACACACATACACACGCGTGCGCGCGGACACCCTCACAAGCGCGTGCGTGCGTACAAACACGCGCACGCGCGTTTGCGCAGACACACACAAACACACACGCACGCATGCATGCACTAACGCACGCCGCTCACACACACATACACACACGCACGCACACACACACACACACACACGTTCACACACGCACGCGCGCGCACACGCACCCGCACACACGCACTCACACACGGACACGCACTCGCGTGCACATAAACACACGTGTGCGCGCACACACAAACACACACACGCACCTGCGCTGACACAGAAACAGACACACATGCGCGTGCGCGCACGCATAGACACAGACACACACACACACAAGCGCGCCCGTACGCGTGTACGAGCACGAACGCACACGCACACGCACACGCACGCACACGTACCCACGCACGCATATACGCACGCGCGCGCAAACAAACACGCACACACCTGCACACACACAAGCGCACACACACACACAATCGCGTGCACGTACACACATACGCATACACACACACCCGCGTGCGCGTACACTTAGACACACGCACATATACACGTGCGCGCGCACACAAACACGCACACTGACACACGCGTGCGTGCACGAACACACGCATGCACGTGCGCTCTCACACACATACGCACACACACACACACACGCACACACACACACACACGTACACACGCATAAAAACACACACAAACGCACACACACACACGCGTACACACAGTCGCGCAGACACACATGCACACGTATACACACACACGTACACACGCACTCGCGTGGAAACAAACACGCGCGTGCACACACCCACACACACACACGCACACACAGACACGCGCGCGCGTGCGCACACTCTATTACACACACACATACACACACACACACAAAAACACACACACACATACACACACACACACACACAAACACACACACACACACGTGCGCGCACACACTCACACGCACGGACACCCACGTGCGCGTACACATAAACACAAACACGTGCGCGTGTTTGCACACACACACACACACACACGTGCGCGCACATACACACACAAACGCACATACACATACACACGCATAAACAAACGCGGGTGCACACACACGCACACACACACACAAACACGCGCAAACAAGCACGCGCGTGCGCGCGTGCATGCACACTCAGACTCACGCACGCACGCACACACGCATGCAGACATGCACACACACAAACACGCAGGCACGCACGCGAACACACACAAACACACCTGCGCAGACACACACATACACACACGCGTGCGCCCGTACTTAGACACACACACAAACAAACGCGCGCGCACACAGTGACACACCCACACACACGCACTCACGCATGCACTAACGCACGCCGCTCGCACACATGCACAAAAACACACACGCGTGCACACACACATACACACACACGGGTGCTCACACGTACACAAGCACACACAGACGCACACACACACACACGCGTGCACGCCTAAACACGCACACACACACACATACACACACACCTGCGCATACACACACGCGCACACCCACACGCGCACACACACACGCATACGCACCTGCGCATACACACACGCGCGCACACACACACACACACACACACACACACACACATAAAACGCACGCGCGCACACACAAATACACACGCGTGCGTGCGGACACCCTCACAAGCGCGTGCGTGCGTACAAACACGCGCACACGCGTTTGCGCAGACACACACAAACACACACGCACGCATGCATGCATGCACGAACGCACGCCGCTCACACACACATACACACAAGCACGCGCACACGCGCGCACGCACACATACACACACACACATACGTTCACACACGCACGCGCGCACACGCACGCGCGCACACGCACACACACACACGCACTCACACACGGGCACGCACTCGTGTGCATATAAACACACGTGCGCGCGCGCACACAAACACACACGTGCGCACAAACACACACACGCACCTGCGCTGACACAGAAACATACACACATGCGCATTCGCGCACACATAGACACAGACACACACACACACACACAAGCGCGTCCGTACGCGTGTACGAGCACGAACGCACACGCACACGCACACGTACCCACGCACGCATATACGCACGCGCGCGCAAACAAACACACACACACCTGCACACACACAAGCGCACACATACACGCTCGCGTGCGCGCACACGCATACGCATACACACACACCCGCGTGCGCGTACACTTAGACACACGCACATATACACGTGCACGCGCACACTGACACACGCGTGCGCGCACGTACACACGCATGCGCGTGCGCTCTCACACACATACGCACACACACACACACACACACACACACACGTGCGCGTGCACACACACACACACACGTACACACGCATAAAAACACACACAAACGCACATACACACGCGTACACACAGTCGCACACACACACACACACATGCACACGTATACACACACACGTACACAAGCACTCGCGTGGAAACAAACACGCGCGTGCACACACAGACACACACACGCGCACACACAGACACGCGCGCGCGTGCGCTCACTCTATTATACACACACACACATAAAAACACACACACATACATACACACACACACACACACATACAAACACACACACACACACACACACACACACACACACACGTGCGCGCGCACACTCACACGCACGGACACCCACGTGCGCGCACACATAAACACAAACACGTGCGCGCGTTTGCGCACACACACACACACACACGTGCGCGCATATACACACACACACACGCACATACACACACACACGCGCGCGCATAAACAAACGCGGGTGCACACACATGCACACACACACAAACACGCGCAAACAAGCACGCGCGTGCGCGCTTGCATGCGCGTGCGCGCTTGCACGCACACTCAGACTCACGCACGCACGACCACACGCACGAACGCACACACGCATGCAGACACGTACACACACAAACACGCAGGCACGCACGTACACGAACACACACAAACACACCTGCGCAGACACACACATACACACACGCGTGCGCCCGCACTTAGACACACACACAAACAAACGCGCGCGCACACAATGACACACCCACACACACGCACTCACGCATGCACTAACGCACGCCGCTCGCACACATGCACAAAAACACACACGCATGCACACACACACACACACGGGTGCGCACACGTACACAAGCACACACAGACGCACACACACACACACACGCGGGCGCGTACACACGCACTCGCGTGTACACACACACACGCGTGCGCACACACTCTCTCTCTCACATACACACAAACACACACACACACACACACGTGCATGCACACAAACACAAACACGCGCGTGCGGTCACACACACACACACATGTGTACGCGCACATACACACACACACACATGCACACACACGCACACGCATGCACAGACACACACACACACACACACTCGCATACACAAACACGTGTGCACACACAAACACACACGCAAACATGCACGCGCGTGTGCTCTCTGTCTCTCTCTCTTTCACACACACAAACACATGCGTGCGCGCGCAAGCACATGCACACGCACACGCGCGTGAACTCACAAACACAGGTTCACATACACATACAGACACACACGCACACGCACACACGCAAGCAAACACTCACTCGTGCGCACACTCTCTCTCACATACACACAAACGCGCATGCACATACACATACGGATGCACACACACACACACACACACACGCACACACACACACACATATAAACACACACGTGCGCCCGTGCCCTCGTACTTGCACGCACACACACAAACGCACGCACGCAAACACACACACCCACGCACACACGTACGCACACAGGCACGCGCACACACTTACACACCTGCACATACACACGCACACACGCACTCGTGTTCACACACACACACACACACACCCGCACACATACACACACACACAAACACACACACACACACGCGG
>CAWUDS030001551.1:210000-250000 GCA_963859935.3 Lathyrus sativus
CACACGTGCGCACACGCGTGGACACACAGAAACACACACACGCACTTGCACACACACACACACACGGACGTGTGCAAACAAACACGCGCGTGCACACACAGATACACACACACGTACACACACACACACACAATAACAAACACGCGCGCACACACACATACACACACACGCGCGTGCATACACTCTCTCTCACACACAAATACACACGCGCACCCACAAACACACATACACACACACAGACACACGCACACATGCACACACGCACACACACACGCACACACAAACACACGCGTGCTCACACTCTCTCTCTCTCACACACACATACACACCCACACACGTGCACACCCACACACACGAACACGCACGTGCACACAAACAAACATACACACGCGTGCGCACACTCACACGCACGCACGCGCCCACACGCACACACACACACAAACACGCGCCCACACGCAAACACACACACGCGTGCGCATACGCACACACACACACACACACATACACACACACACACACACACACACACACACTCATGCACGCAAGCACGCACACACAAACACATACGCGCACACACGCGCACAGACACTCACATACACACACACACACAAACACGCAGGCACGTACCCACGTGCATACACACACATGCCCAGACACACACATGCGCGCTTAATTAGACACACACATAAACACACGCACGCGGACACGCAGACACACACACACATACACACAGACACAAGCGTACACGCACGCGCACACACACCCACGCACGCGAGCGTGCGTGCGCACACACACACACATACACACGCACGCACGTATGCACTATCGCACGCCGCTTGCACACTGTAACACGGTGGGAGAACTGACTTTAAACAATGTTGCGGATAGCAAGAGTCGCCACCGACTTTTATTTTATCCATAAGGAAAGGTTATAAAAGAACAGGAAAGACCTTAGAGAATATTTTGGGTCCGGGGGGTAGGTTATGAAAAGGGAAGGTGTTAGCACCCTTTTCATCCATGGTTATCCATGGGCTCTTAGGTACTTAAGCTCACTTTTGAATTGTTTTGAGAGTGTAGTGTGTGAATAGAAAAATTTTCAGAATAGTTAATAAATAATCCATGTAAGGATGTGTTAAGAACTTGTTTGAAAACTTGTTGAAAATTTGTTTAAGTGTGAAAAAGTTTTGAAGTGAGCAAGTATCTAGGAGTAGCCTACCCTAATGTTTTAAGGTCTTTCTTATTCTTTATCCTTTCCTTAGTAAGACTATCCCTACTATAATGGAGTAGGTAGTCCTTACTTTGGATGTTAAGGGACATGTGAGGGACAATTGGATTTTTGAAGGCCATTGTGGGGTGTAATAAGCAAACTAGAGGGACTATCATCATTTTTCGAAAGGGACTCGATTCGTAAAGGCAACCATAAGGGACTTTGATGATTTTCTTTTTGAGGGACTTGCTTTATACACCCCACTTAACCAATATTCATAGGCAACTTGAGGGATATCCTTAAGAAGTGAGACGGCGATTAAAATCGACTTACGTGTGTGAAATGTTTAATTTAATTATCTTATATTAAAATGATCTAATTTATTTTTTTAAATATCATACATATTGGCACTCCCTAATTACTAACCATAATGATAATAATAATTAAATGATTACAATTTACATCTAAGAGGCAATTACAAAATTATAATAAATAAAATAAATAGTAAAATATGATCAAAATAAATATAATAAAAAAAATAACAAATAAGTAAATAAAATATTGGGGTTAGTAAATAATAAGAAAAATTAAATAAGGTTAGTATAAATATAAAGTTAGTGAAAATAATTAGTTGAAACAATAATAATGAGAAAAATAGACAAAGTTAGAAAAAATAATAAGATAGAAATTTCAAAATAATAATAAGCAACAAAATATGATTAGCAATAATAATTAATTAATAACGTGATTAAACATAAGATTTGATTTTTATTTAGAAACATAAATGATTAAATAATTACTATAATATAAAGTTCTAAATATCATAAGATTTGATTTTTATTTAGAAACATAAATGATTAAATAATTACTATAATATAAAGTTCTAAATATCATAAGATTTGATTTTTATTTAGAAACATAAATGATTAAATAATTACTATAATATAAAGTTCTAAATATAACATAATTATAAATTTCTTAATCATTTACAAAAATTTAATTATCTCTAATTATATATTAACAATTATTAAGAAAAATATTTACACATTATAATGAAAACAAATTTTAACTAATCAATAATCACATTCACCAAAATTTTACATTAAGTGTTTATAAGGTTTAATTTTATTTACAAAAATTTACAAGAATTATAATAAATATATACATAGAATCATATAGAAAATTAAAATTAGGTTTTCATATTAATTTGGAAAAAAGATGTTAATGTCATTTATTTTAAAAAAACAGATTTTTATATTACAACAAATTTTAATAAATTAATGATAACAATAATAATAATAATGATAATAATGATAATAATAATAAATAATGATAATAATAATAATAATAATAATAATAATAATAATAATAATAATAATAATAAAGCAATAATGAATTTTAAATGTGCCAAATAACCCAACAATGTTGCTAACGCAGAAATGCGCTCATCGCAACCAGATCTAAATCGGACGAAACAAAATTTATCGCAAAGAAAAAGAAATTAAGCAAAAAATAGTATTATTGCTCACACAAAAATGCGATCATCGCAACCAGATCGAACTAACACAAATGTCACGCGTCATGCACACAAATGTGCAAACATCGTATCGACATAATTCGATCAAAAATCTTATATATATATATAAACTCTAACAATTTAAAAATTATATATATATAAACGTAACAGTAATAGATAAAGAAAAAGAAATAATGGTAATAGATGAAGAAAAAGAAATAACGGTAAAAGATGAAGAAAAAGAAACAACAGTAATAGATGAAGGAAAAGAAATAACGGTAAACGATGAAGAAAAAGAAACAATAGTAATGGATGAAGAAGAAAACTAAATAACGGCCAACGGCACTCACTCCTCTTAGGTTTTTTTCATTCTCTCCTCTTTTCCAACAAGGCAACACATGTATATATAGGGAACAAATTAGGGTTAACACCAAATTGTCAATAATGTCCCTAAAGCCCATTTTAAAGCCCAAACTAAATAATTAGTTAAGAAAAAATAAAATTTAAATAATTTAAAATAATTAAAATAAACTTAAAATAAAAACTAATAATCCTATTGATTCCTAAAATAAAAAATATTATAAAAAGAACAAAATTTTTTTCAATATTTTTTTATTTTATGATTTTTTGGATATTTTTATGAATAATTTAGAAAAAAGTGAAAAAAATAATATTTTAAAAAATGATTTAATTAAAATACGAAAATAATAATTAAATAATAATAAAAAACTATTTTTGTTTTTTTTTTAATGAAAGATAGAAAAATTTAGAGTTTCATTCTCTCCTCTTTTCCAACAAGGCAACACATGTATATATAGGGAACAAATTAGGGTTAACACCAAATTGTCAATAATGTCCCTAAAGCCCATTTTAAAGCCCAAACTAAATAATTAGTTAAGAAAAAATAAAATTTAAATAATTTAAAATAATTAAAATAAACTTAAAATAAAAACTAATAATCCTATTGATTCCTAAAATAAAAAATATTATAAAAAGAACAAAATTTTTTTCAATATTTTTTTATTTTATGATTTTTTGGATATTTTTATGAATAATTTAGAAAAAAGTGAAAAAAATAATATTTTAAAAAATGATTTAATTAAAATACGAATAATAATTAAATAATAATAAAAAACTATTTTTGTTTTTTTTTTTAATGAAAGATAGAAAAATTTAGAGTAAAAATAATAAAAACAACAAAAAGTGCCAAAGGTGAGATTCGAACTCTCAACCTCTCACACTCATAACTCCTTACACATGTCCTCCTGCCAATTGTGCTATTTTTACTTTTTAGAAAAAAAGTGCATGCCATATGATATTTACCTGCAAAAAGTCAAACGACTACACAAATTTGTTAGTAATTGATTAAATGCAATGAAATGCGACGACAAATCTTAGGGCAAAATTTGGGGTATTACAGTTATTATGATAATATTTCTCACCCAACCTCTCTTTGATGTTGGCAAAAAAAATCATGAAGTTTGACTTTGGTTTGACCACAGTTGACCTCAGTTTGACCTTTTAACTGCATTGACTGCTTTTGACTTATCTGATCATCTGACTGAGCAAACTTTTGAGAAAAGTCTTGAAACTTGACATGGGGGTTCTTATACACATATAAGATGTTATGAAGCTTCATTTGAAGTCTTGGAAGTCCATTTAGCCTGATTAAAGTCAAAACCCTAGTTTTGGATGCACTGCTTAGGAGGTGCATTGTCTGAGGGAATTGTCAACTCTTCTGACCAATTATGAATTTTGTGAACCTTGTGAACCTTCTTGGAACACAAAGTCTTGTATTGTGAGGGCAAATTTTGGGGTGCAACAGCTGCCCCTGTTCAATTTTCTGAAACCTGAGGGGTTAGATTGGTATATTTGCCAGTCGTAACCTGGAAGGTTGAAGGGGATTGAACACAAAAGCCCAAAAATTTGCACTCACCAGTGCATGGAGTGATATTGATGGTTGGTTGAACATGATTGAGTGGGCTTAAAGATGCCACTAGGGGAAAGTTCTTCAGTAGTATAATGAGAGTTGTCAGGAGTCTGGAGTAATACTGATGTAACAGCATGTCTTCATGAGGATAGAGCGATCAATAATGATAACCCTAAAGCAGTCTTGAAGTGATAAATCGGACCTCAGGAGGATAGAGCAATCAATAGCTCTAAAGCAGTCTTGAAGTAATAATGGCTTCAGGAGGATAGAGCAATCAATAGCTCTAAAGCAGTCTTGAAGTAATGATTTCAGGAGGATAGAGCAATGAATAGCTCTAAAGCAGTCTTGAAATAATAACGTGGTATGTCTTCAGGAGGATAGAGCAATCAATAGCTCTAAAGCAGTCTTGAAGTAATGATTTCAGGAGGATAGAGCAATGAATAGCTCTAAAGCAGTCTTGAAGTAGTAATATGACCTCATGAGGATAGAGCAATGAATAGCTCTAAAGCAGTCTTGAAGTAATAGGATGATTTCAGGAGGATAGAGCAATCAGCAACTCTAAAGCAGTCTTGAAATAATAATGTGATATGTCTTCAGGAGGATAGAGCAATCAATAGCTCTAAAGCAGTCTTGAAGTAATGATTTCAGGAGGATAGAGCAATGGATAGCTCTAAAGCAGTCTTGAAATAATAATGTAATTTCAGGAGGATAGAGCAATGGATAACTCTAAAGCAGTCTTGAAATAATAATGTGATATGTCTTCAGGAGGATAGAGCAATCAATAGCTCTAAAGCAGTCTTGAAGTAATTCTTGAAATAATAATGTAATTTCAGGAGGATAGAGCAATGGATAACTCTAAAGCAGTCTTGAAATAATTAGATGGCTTCAGGAGGATAGAGCAATCAATAGCTCTAAAGCAGTCTTGAAGTAGTAATATGACCTCATGAGGATAGAGCAATGAATAGCTCTAAAGCAGTCTTGAAGTAATAGGATGATTTCAGGAGGATAGAGCAATCAGTAGCTCTAAAGCAGTCTTGAAGTCATGAGAGGCTATCAGGAGGATAAAATAACCCTGAGGTTACAATAAAGCAGTCCCAAAGTAATAAGAAGCTCATCAGGAGGATAAAGTAACCCTGAGGTTACAATAAAGCAGTCCCAAAGATCATAAGCTTGTTTGTTGGATAATTAACCTGAAAACAAGGTAGCATTCTGTATAACAACATTAGTTTATGCTTTATGTATGCATGTATGACATGATGCACTTAGGTAATGTACTATAGACATATATGTTATGGTATGATGTAAATGATGCATGTATGATATGACACTGCTGGAAGTGTCTGGATATCCTTGTATAACAACTGCTGGCCAAGGAAAATAAATCCCGATTCGTTGAAGAATATATAACCCTCCGTCTGCTGGGGATAACAAGGTATAGATAACCTCCCGTTGTTGGGGATAACAAGGTATAGATAACCTCCCGTTGTTGGGGATAGTAGGGTATAGATAACCTTCGTTTTCGTTTGATAGTAGGATAAGTATAACATCCCGTCTTCGTTCATCGTGCCCTTATTGGAAAGTAATTTCCCGTATATCCGTATGAGGATAAAAGAGATGGATATAAATTCCAGGGGAGATTAGACTTTGTGAAAATGGATTAGTCCTACTGATGGTTTGTAACTGTCTTGTAAAGATGAACCGGCGAAGCTTCGTTGAAATCCTTCCCTCGTTCGTCCTTAGTAAATACTATTACTGCATTTTCATGCATTTCTGGTAAACATCAATCATATTAAAAGCATATATGCATTTCTGGTAAACATTAATCATATTCAAAGGCATACATACATTCAAACACAACCAATGGACGTTTCGCTTATGTAAATAGGGTAAAAGTAAATCTGGATTCAAAAGATGGAATTTATTTATATCAAAAGTGACCCATACACGGGTAAGTTTGTACAAGGAGACATAAACCCTAGTAAGAGAATTTTGTCATGAAGTTTTACAAAAAGGATCAGCTATGTGGGAAATAATCCTATTGAGTTTCAATTCTACTATTGCCACTCAAGTATCTCATCTTCTTGCTGTTGAGACGGAAACGATTGGATTGAGCTTTATCTGTTTGAGCTTGAGTAAGTAGTACAACTGGTTGCAGTTTCATGAGTGATCCAAACGAGACATAGTCATACGCTTTAATCCCTAACTTTTGCCTGGATTGCCCTTTCAGGTTTTCAATCCACCGGGATACCCTTTTTTGCCCAAGCCGCCTTTTCAGGTTTTCGACTTGCCGGGTGTACATCTTTTTATATATATATCCCTAATTTTTGCCCAAACCCTTTTGGTTTGCCGGGATGCCCTTATTTTTGCCTAGGCCTGTCAACCTAGCGGGTCTCTTTTTATGCGTAGTATTTTTTAACTATGTCTGCGTTTACAGGTTGTGGGAAGTCTTCACCATCCATTGTAGTCAATATCATGGCACCTCTTGAGAACACTGTCTTGACTACAAATGGTCCCTCATATGTTGGAGTCCACTTGCCCCTAGGATCACCCTGTGGTAATATGATACGCTTGATTACCAAGTCACCAGCCTGATATACCTTTGGCTTAACCTTCTTGTTAAAAGCTTTGATCATCCGTTTCTGGTACATCTGGCCATGACAAACTGCTGCTAACCTTTTCTCATCAATCAAATTTATCTGGTCAAGTCGAGTTTGAATCCACTCATCTTCATCCAAGCCTGCATCCTTCATAATTCTCAAGGAGGGGATCTGAACTTCAATAGGCAGAACTGCTTCCATACCATAGACCAAGGAGAATGGGGTTGCCCCGGTTGAAGTACGTATTGTAGTACGATAACCATGCAGAGCAAATGGTAACATCTCGTGCCAATCCTTGTAAGTAACAGTTATCTTCTGTACAATCTTCTTAATGTTCTTATTAGCAGCTTCAACTGCCCCATTCATCTTTGAAATCAACAAGGTAGTATGGGTCAACATATACTGTCTTAGTCGGCGAGCAGCCCGTGCCAAAGCGCAGCAAGTTTTCTCGAGCAGTGAGTATTTTATTTCACAGTCGGTAAACTTTTTGCTAAGGTAGTATATTGCCTGCTCTTTTCGACCAGACTCGTCATGTTGCCCCAATACACACCCCATTGAGTTGTCTAATACTGTTAAATACATAATCAAGGGTCTTCCATCAACTGGTGGCATTAAAATTGGAGGTTCTAGCAAATATCTCTTGATTTCATCAAAGGCAGTCTGGCACTCATCATTCCATTCCATCACCTGATCTTTCTTCAACAACTTGAAGATTGGCTCACAGATGGTAGTTAATTGGGAAATAAATCTTGCAATGTAGTCCCAAGAAACCTCTAACCTCCTTCTCAGTACGGGGAGCTGGCATCTCTCGTATAGCTTTCACTTTTGCAGGATCCACTTCAATACCTTTTCCACTGACAATGAAACCCAGGAGCTTTCCAGATCTAACTCCAAAAGTACACTTGTTTGGATTTAATCTCAACCTGTATTTCTTCAACCTCTCAAACAACTTGTGCAGATGATCAAGATGTTGTTCTTCATTCTGAGACCTGGCTATCATATCATCCACATATACCTCTATCTCATGATGAATCATATCATGAAACAAAGCCACCATAGCACGCTGATATGTTGCCCCTGCATTCTTATGCTGAGCAGTGTTGTCTAAATCAGCCCCTATCTGGACCTCTTTTCTGTTTTCTTCAGTTCCCAGATTCACAACTTCGACTGGCTCTTCATGTGGCTGTATAGCTTTCTCTTCTTGTTGTAACAACCTAGCAAGCCCTACAGATATTTCACAATCGTCCTCGTTTCCGTCTTCAGTTTGATAGATCGGATTCTCGAAATTGTAATTGGCAATAGTAGAACTGTTATCAATTGGATCCAGAGTGGATGAGGATCGGCATTTTAGTGACGTGGGTGTGTGTAAGAACACATAGCTGATAAAGCAAAAATAAAAGAAAAAGAAAGACAAGGAACACAATATTTACGAAAACGAAACGTCCACTGATTTTATCGAATGAAGTATGCAAATGAGATGACAACCCGTAACAAGCACACCATTGTGCCCCGGGTAAGGCACATGGCTTGAAAGTTTTAATTGTTCCAGAAATTATAAATTTAAAAACATAACACAGTAATAGTATTTACTCCTGACTAAAGGAGATAGGGATAACATCTTCAGCTGTCCAATTATTGAGTCCAGCACCCACAGTAGGAAAAATCCATGCCTCCAAGTTGTAGTCTTCATCTTGATCTCCCACAGCATTGATAACCCCTTGATTGGTGATACGAACAGCACGAGCACGACGAACAGCCTTCTGGGACTCTTCTTCCACCACAGCTTTTGCATCATTGAGGGAGGCCATTGCCATTGTTGGAGGGTTTCTGATGACCACAGGAACCTTCTTCACCGCAGGAGGAGTCACACAATCCTTAACAGCCCAGGGAACCACTTCAAATGACTGACATGGAGTTTCAATGTATTCACCTTCTACTTCCAGATCCTTGAAAATGTTTACATGGCTGACAAAGTATTCTTCCTCTCCAAAGACAGTAACAACTTTTCCATTCACCGGATATCTCAACTTTTGATGTAATGTGGAGGTCACAGCACCTGCCCCATGGATCCAGGGACGACCAAGCAGACATGAGTACGAAGGACGAATATCCATCACATAGAATGTAGCGGTAAACACCTGAGAGCCAACCTTGATTGGAAGATCAATTTCCCCATGCACTACTCTTCTAGAACCATCAAAAGCCTTTACCACAATATTACTGGGCTTCAATACCGTATCTTTAGGACTCAGCTTGTTCAGGACTTCCTTAGGCAACACATTCAGAGAGGAACCATTGTCTATCAGCACATGAGACAGGGTAGTGCCCCTGCATTCAATTGAAATATGCAAGGCCCTGTTATGATCCCTCTTGGCAGGGGTCAAGTCGGCATCAGAAAATCCTAACCCGTTGTCATAGGTCAGGTGAGCAACACAATTCTCAAACTGGTCCATAGAAATTGTACTGGGTACATGAGCCATCTTTAGAAACTTGATCAATGACTTGGCATGAGCCTCAGAACATAATAACAGGGAGAGCATAGAAATCTTTGAGGGAGTATGCCCCAGCTGATCAACAATATCATAATCACTCTTGCGAATGATTTTCAATACTTCTTCCATCTGCTTAGAGAGGTCATCAGCAGCTGGCACATCAGTAGATACAGGCTCAATAACAGGACCCTTGCCCCGAGCATCAGTGGTGGAAGTAACAGCAGGGGTAACTGCACTTTTAGAAGCAACTGGAGGAGAGAAGACTCTTCCACTACGAGTGATCTTGCTAGATCCAGCAATATTATCAATGTCAACAGGCATATCAGGTAAAGGCTCCTGCTTGACACCGTGGATGTAAACATCAGACCCATAGTGCCAAGGCACAGCTTCGTCAGATGTATAAGGAATAGGACCGGGAGTGGTAATAATCAGAGGAGCTACTCTGGCTTCAGCAACAACTTTCACAGGACCTTCAGCAGTAATCTTGATTGGGCCCTGATGAGTGATTTTAATGGGACCCTTTGAAGTGATTCTTAGTGGTACTTTGTCAACCATGTCAACCTCTTCAACCTTCTTACCCTGAGTCAGATGATCCCCCATACTTTCTACAGATGCTGGTCTTCTTTCAAACACTATAGTATATTTATCCATGAGACGTTGAATCCTATCTCTCAAAATGAAGCAACTATCCGGCTTATAGGTACAATATAGACAATCTTCATGACAACCTGGAAAGATCCCAGCTTGTACTAACCTCTTTTTGATAACAGACAATGGTGTGCTCAACTCCATAAACAGCGAGAAGATGAGAAACCTGTGCACAATTATAAACCTGTGATGCAATGATATGGGAATGCATATGCAATGTTTTCAAGGACCGCAGGATTTAAATTTGCTTAAACAAACAAGAAAGTAACTTTTTATTAATAATAACTTGTTTTGCCTTTTAGGCAAAAAAAATGAAAACGAAATAAGTACAAAAGATGGGGTTTTAAGTCTCCCATGGACGTTTCCTCTTGGTGTTGAGGTATGAGTTGAGGTTTCGTTCCTCATGAAGTAGCTTTGTTAGCTCTAGGATCCTTGCTTGGCTTGCTTTGTAATGAGCCTCGAAAGTATCCCTTTGCTCTTTCAGTTGGATCCATGATCTCTGCAAGTCTTCCATATCAGTAGGCATGTCTGGGTGAAGGATGGTATAAGCTGTGTCTCCTTCAGCAACAGGTTCCATGGTAACTGGTAGGACGGCAGGATATGGCATCATGAGTGTCTGAGCACGAGATCGTACCCATCTGAGATAAGCCTCCATAGGAATAGTGTACTTAGGCTCCAGTGTCTTGCTGTCAATCCTGTTTACCTTTCCCCAAGCTCGGATGAATCTCTGACGGTAACCCTGAAGATCGTTGTCGTAATCAAACACAATGCCCTGAATCAACATGTCATGTGGACCATCGCTCCGGGCGTAACCAAACTGTCGTAAAGCTAGAGATGGGTTGTAGGTGATGCCTCCTCTTATGCCTAGAAGTGGCACATTAGGAAACTCCCCACAACGGTCAATGATGGTGACATTCTCCATAGATCTGGAGCACCAATGAATGTCTGAGTGAGATAGTGACATGATCCTCTTGGACCATCTGAACCCTTGCTCATTCTTCATTACTGAGCGAGGAAGGTGAGAAATAAACCACCTAGAGAGAAAAGGTATGCAGCACATCAAAGTTCCTCTTGCCCTTGTAGTACGGGTGTGAAGAGAATGTAGGATGTCTCCAAGCAATGTAGGCACTGGATTGTGACTCAGGAAAATGTTGATGGCATGAACATCTATGAACTGATCTGGATTGGGGAACAACACTAAGCCATATATCAGCAAGGCTAAGATCTCCTCAAAAGCATCGTAGCTCATAGCCTTCAAGAACATTTGAGCTTTATCCATTAATACCTTGGCAAGAATACCTTTAACTCCACTTCTCGTCTCTAGAACAATGTCAGACTTCTTCAGATGTAGAGCTGCAACAATAACTTCTGGTTTAAGCTCCTTCTCTAAGCCTGTGAATGGCTTCTGATCAAGAACAGGTATACCCAGAAGTTTAGAGAACTCCTCCATGGTTGGAACCAGCTGATAATCAGGAAATGTAAAGCAATGGTGCTTAGGGTCAAAGAACTGAAACAGCACACTCATCATGTCTTCACTGAACCCTGAAGTAACTAGATCCAATAAGTGACCATGTCTCTTGTTGAACTGGGGATGATCAGGCACTAGGGAAACCAACTCTTTGAGCTTGGGAGGTATCCCTACAAAGTTGATCCTGATGGTGTTTCTACGAGCAGAAGCCATGACCTGCAACAAAGAACAAAAATAAATCCCTTGGTCCTTGAAATGGTTAGGGAAAATGATATGCTCATGATGCATGATGATGTCATGATGTTATGTTCAATCACAAACATGGGGCACACACAAACAAGTCACACAATTGCCCTAGGTTTAAAGGCTTGCATGAGGTTCAAAGGCGAGTACCCTCCCCTGAAGTTAGATGGTTCATCCTGTCCTACAAAAGTAACCAGGTTCTAAGGGATCTCAATATCATTGATCCTTCACAAGGGTGGTTGTTCAGAAGGCAACTTACTTGCCAACCAAAACCCTCCAAGTTTAAGATCTCAATGAGCGTAGTATCGAGTGTCAACCAACTTCAGTCTGCACCAAAGCCGGTTACCTCACTACTTTCTAAAGGCCAAGATGAGTTAACTAGGGTTCTAAAAGTCAGTTAGTGCATTGACAACATATGGCAGCCTCAATATTATCCTCAACTTGACTTAAGGAATATAAGCACCAACCAAGAAGTCGCACTAACTATGGCCACCAGATCAACCGTATCGATATACGTCGTACAGTTTCCTTGGTCTATTGCCATTTACTTAAGGTACACTAGATCCGGGTTAGGACCTTTCACACATAAGAGCACCCCAACAATATAATAATAAAGCAAACAAGGCAAACAATTTAAAGTGATCTTAATTCCTAAGGGTACCCCTCTTAAATAGATCCCCAGCAGAGTCGCCAGTTCTGTAACACGGTGGGAGAACTGACTTTAAACAATGTTGCGGATAGCAAGAGTCGCCACCGACTTTTATTTTATCCATAAGGAAAGGTTATAAAAGAACAGGAAAGACCTTAGAGAATATTTTGGGTCCGGGGGGTAGGTTATGAAAAGGGAAGGTGTTAGCACCCTTTTCATCCATGGTTATCCATGGGCTCTTAGGTACTTAAGCTCACTTTTGAATTGTTTTGAGAGTGTAGTGTGTGAATAGAAAAATTTTCAGAATAGTTAATAAATAATCCATGTAAGGATGTGTTAAGAACTTGTTTGAAAACTTGTTGAAAATTTGTTTAAGTGTGAAAAAGTTTTGAAGTGAGCAAGTATCTAGGAGTAGCCTACCCTAATGTTTTAAGGTCTTTCTTATTCTTTATCCTTTCCTTAGTAAGACTATCCCTACTATAATGGAGTAGGTAGTCCTTACTTTGGATGTTAAGGGACATGTGAGGGACAATTGGATTTTTGAAGGCCATTGTGGGGTGTAATAAGCAAACTAGAGGGACTATCATCATTTTTCGAAAGGGACTCGATTCGTAAAGGCAACCATAAGGGACTTTGATGATTTTCTTTTTGAGGGACTTGCTTTATACACCCCACTTAACCAATATTCATAGGCAACTTGAGGGATATCCTTAAGAAGTGAGACGGCGATTAAAATCGACTTACGTGTGTGAAATGTTTAATTTAATTATCTTATATTAAAATGATCTAATTTATTTTTTTAAATATCATACATATTGGCACTCCCTAATTACTAACCATAATGATAATAATAATTAAATGATTACAATTTACATCTAAGAGGCAATTACAAAATTATAATAAATAAAATAAATAGTAAAATATGATCAAAATAAATATAATAAAAAAAATAACAAATAAGTAAATAAAATATTGGGGTTAGTAAATAATAAGAAAAATTAAATAAGGTTAGTATAAATATAAAGTTAGTGAAAATAATTAGTTGAAACAATAATAATGAGAAAAATAGACAAAGTTAGAAAAAATAATAAGATAGAAATTTCAAAATAATAATAAGCAACAAAATATGATTAGCAATAATAATTAATTAATAACGTGATTAAACATAAGATTTGATTTTTATTTAGAAACATAAATGATTAAATAATTACTATAATATAAAGTTCTAAATATCATAAGATTTGATTTTTATTTAGAAACATAAATGATTAAATAATTACTATAATATAAAGTTCTAAATATCATAAGATTTGATTTTTATTTAGAAACATAAATGATTAAATAATTACTATAATATAAAGTTCTAAATATAACATAATTATAAATTTCTTAATCATTTACAAAAATTTAATTATCTCTAATTATATATTAACAATTATTAAGAAAAATATTTACACATTATGATGAAAACAAATTTTAACTAATCAATAATCACATTCACCAAAATTTTACATTAAGTGTTTATAAGGTTTAATTTTATTTACAAAAATTTACAAGAATTATAATAAATATATACATAGAATCATATAGAAAATTAAAATTAGGTTTTCATATTAATTTGGAAAAAAGATGTTAATGTCATTTATTTTAAAAAAACAGATTTTTATATTACAACAAATTTTAATAAATTAATGATAACAATAATAATAATAATGATAATAATGATAATAATAATAAATAATGATAATAATAATAATAATAATAATAATAATAATAATAATAAAGCAATAATGAATTTTAAATGTGCCAAATAACCCAACAATGTTGCTAACGCAGAAATGCGCTCATCGCAACCAGATCTAAATCGGACGAAACAAAATTTATCGCAAAGAAAAAGAAATTAAGCAAAAAATAGTATTATTGCTCACACAAAAATGCGATCATCGCAACCAGATCGAACTAACACAAATGTCACGCGTCATGCACACAAATGTGCAAACATCGTATCGACATAATTCGATCAAAAATCTTATATATATATATAAACTCTAACAATTTAAAAATTATATATATATAAACGTAACAGTAATAGATAAAGAAAAAGAAATAACGGTAATAGATGAAGAAAAAGAAATAACGGTAAAAGATGAAGAAAAAGAAACAACAGTAATAGATGAAGGAAAAGAAATAACGGTAAACGATGAAGAAAAAGAAACAATAGTAATGGATGAAGAAGAAAACTAAATAACGGCCAACGGCACTCACTCCTCTTAGGTTTTTTTCATTCTCTCCTCTTTTCCAACAAGGCAACACATGTATATATAGGGAACAAATTAGGGTTAACACCAAATTGTCAATAATGTCCCTAAAGCCCATTTTAAAGCCCAAACTAAATAATTAGTTAAGAAAAAATAAAATTTAAATAATTTAAAATAATTAAAATAAACTTAAAATAAAAACTAATAATCCTATTGATTCCTAAAATAAAAAATATTATAAAAAGAACAAAATTTTTTTCAATATTTTTTTATTTTATGATTTTTTGGATATTTTTATGAATAATTTAGAAAAAAGTGAAAAAAATAATATTTTAAAAAATGATTTAATTAAAATACGAAAATAATAATTAAATAATAATAAAAAACTATTTTTGTTATTTTTTTTAATGAAAGATAGAAAAATTTAGAGTAAAAATAATAAAAACAACAAAAAGTGCCAAAGGTGAGATTCGAACTCTCAACCTCTCACACTCATAACTCCTTACACATGTCCTCCTGCCAATTGTGCCATTTTTACTTTTTAGAAAAAAAGTGCATGCCATATGATATTTACCTGCAAAAAGTCAAACGACTACACAAATTTGTTAGTAATTGATTAAATGCAATGAAATGCGACGACAAATCTTAGGGCAAAATTTGGGGTATTACAGTTATTATGATAATATTTCTCACCCAACCTCTCTTTGATGTTGGCAAAAAAAATCATGAAGTTTGACTTTGGTTTGACCACAGTTAACCTCAGTTTGACCTTTTAACTGCATTGACTGCTTTTGACTTATCTGATCATCTGACTGAGCAAACTTTTGAGAAAAGTCTTGAAACTTGACATGGGGGTTCTTATACACATATAAGATGTTATGAAGCTTCATTTGAAGTCTTGGAAGTCCATTTAGCCTGATTAAAGTCAAAACCCTAGTTTTGGATGCACTGCTTAGGAGGTGCATTGTCTGAGGGAATTGTCAACTCTTCTGACCAATTATGAATTTTGTGAACCTTGTGAACCTTCTTGGAACACAAAGTCTTGTATTGTGAGGGCAAATTTTGGGGTGCAACACACACACACACACGCACGCACACACACACACACGTACACACACACACACGTGCACACACACACACACACGCATACACATACACACACACGCACACACACACACACACACACACACACAAACACACACACGTGCACACACACGCATACACGCATGCATACACACACACACACACCCGCACTCACGTGCACACAAACACGCCCGTGCATACACAGACGCACACACACGCACACACACACACACGCACGCACACACACACACATGCGCACACACGCTCACACACAAACACAAAAACGCACACACACACACACACAAACACGCACACACACACACACACATACACACAGGCACTCACACACACAAGGACGCATGCACGCGCACACGCGCATACACACACACGTGCGCACACACACATACACGTGTGCACACACACACATACGCGCGGGCACGCACGCTCGCACGCGCACACACATACATGCACCTGCGCAGACACACCCACACACACGCGTGCACGCATACACAGACACACACACAAACACACGCGTGTGTACACACTGACACACATACAGACACATGCGTACACGCGCACATACACACACCCGCACACGCACACACACAACCACGCGTGCACGCGCGCAGTTGCACGCACACGCACGCATGCACTGACGCACGCCGCTCGCACACACATACACACATACGCACACGTACACACACACACACACGTGCACACACACACACACGCATACACACAAACACCCACACACACACAGACGCATGCGCACACACACATACGTGCATACACACATACACACATATACACACGTACACACACACACATACGCACACGCACTCGCAGGAAAACATACACGCGCGTGCACACACAGACACACACACACACGCGCGCGCGCACGCACAGACACAAACCCGGAGGCACGCACGCACGCGCTCACACACACCTGCGCAGACACATACACAAAAAACACACACGCATGCTCACACACAGACATACACACATACACACAGACACACGCATGCACACACGCACTCACATACACGCGCGTGCTCCCTCTCACACACGCGCGCACATGCACACACTCGCATTCACACACGCATGCACGCGCGAATGCATTAACGCACGCCCCTCGAACACACACACACACACACGCACACACATACATACACACTCATACACACATACAAATGCACACGCGCGCACACGCGCACACACACATACACGTGCTCACACGCAAACACACACACGCATGCGTGCAGACAGAGACACACACATACACACACACACACACACGCACTCATGCACGCACGCACGCAAGCACCTTGCACAAACACACGCATACGCGCACACACGCACACCCACACACGCAGGGACGTACGCACGTGCATACAAACACATGCGCAGACACACACACCCACACACACACGTGCGCGCACACTTAGGCACACACACATACAAACACACGCGTGCGCACATACAGACACACACACATACGCACAGACACACGTGTCCACGCACATACACACTCGCATACGCGCGCGTGTGCGCTCGCACACACACGCACACGCTCGTATACACGCACGTGCGCGCTCGCACACACCTACACACACGCACACGCACACACACACACACGCACTCACGTGCACACAAATACGCCCATGCACACACACACACACGCACAAGACACACACACACACACGTGCGCGCGCATAGACAAGCACACACACACACACATGTGCGCGCACACATACACTCTCAAATACGAAAACGCACGCGCACACACCCACTCACACACGCATACACAAACGTGCGTGTATACACACACACACACGTGCGTGCGTGCACACATACACTCACAAATACGAAAACACGCGCGCACACACCCACTCACACACGCATACACAAACGCGCGTGTATACACACACACACACACGCGCGCGCACGCACAAACACGCACACACAAAAACGCGCGTACGCACAAGCACACGCACACGTGCGCGTACACACACACGTGCGCGTACACACACACATACACACACGTACGCATGCACACACACACGCGTGCGCACACACATACGCATACATAAACACGCACGCACGCACACCTGCGCAAACACACGCACACATGCAAGCACGCACGCACGCACGCTTACAGACACACACGCACTTGTGCAGACACAAACACACACACGTGTGCGCATACACACAGACACAAACACAAACACACGCGCGCACACACAAGCACATGCGTGCGCGTGCGCCAACCACCAAATGCGCGCGCGTGCATACTGACACATACACACACACACACACAAACATGCGTGGGCACACACTCTCTCTCTCTCTCACACACACAAACACACACACACACACACACACAAACACACACACACATGCGCGCAAACACACATGCACACACACACACGTGCGTGCACACATACATACACATACACACGAAGACGAGCACACGCGTGCGCGCATACACACACACGCGCGTGCACGAACACGCACACACACACGGACACAAACAAACACACGCGTGCACACACACAAACGCGTGTGCACACACACACTCACACACACACTCGCTCGCACACTCACACACACTCTCTCGCACACACTCACAAACGCACACACATACAAAAACACGTGTGCGCACACACACAGATGCGCGCGCGCGTTCAGACGCAACTACACACACACATGCACACACACTCATGCACACACATGCGCGCACGTATGCACGCGCACACACACACACACACACACACACACACACGTATACACTCACAGGCAAACACGCGCGCGTGTACTTAAAAAGACACACACACGCGCGCACACATATACACACACACACACATACACAGGCATGCAGGCACACACACAGGCACGCGCACACACGTGCACACGCACACAACCACACAAGCGCGCGCGAGTGCTTGCACACACACAAACACACGCGCGCACGCGCGCACACACACTAACACACACGCATGCACGCACGCACATACACACACACACACACGCACACACGCATTCACTAACGCACGCCACTCACACACATACACACACACACGCATGTGCATGCACACACGTATACACACACACACATGCACACATACACACAGATGCGTGCGCACACACACGCGTGAGCACATGTGTGCGCGCACATACACACACACACACACACACACACGTGCGCACACGCTCGTCCGCACACACACACATGCATGCACGCACGTACGCTCTCACACACAGACACACGCACTCGCGTCCACACAACATGCGTGTGTGCACACACACAAATATACACGTGCACACACACACACACAAACACGCAGGCAAGCACGCACCCGCGCACATACACATACGCACCTGCGTAGACAAACACACACACACACACACGTGCGCATACACACATACACACACACAAACACACGTGCACGCACACTCAGACACACACACACAAACACGCGGGCGCGGGTGCGTGCTTGCACACACACAAACGCGCACTCGCGCGCACACACATACACACACGTGCGCGCACACACACACACATACACACATGCACTAACGCACGTCGCTCGCACACACATACCCACACACACACACACACACTCACCTGCACACACACACACATACGCATACACACACGCACGCACGCACACACAAACATGTGCAAACACACACACGTGCACACACGCGCGCGCACACACACACACACACATGTGCGCACACGCGTGCACACACACAAACAGACACATGTGCGCACACACAAATATACACACGCACACATGCACTCGCGTGCACACAACCATGCGCGTGCACACACATACACACATACACACACACACATACATACACACACGCATGCGCACACTTTCTCACACACACAAACACACACACACACACGTGCGCGCACACACATTTGTATACACACACACACGTGCGTGCGCACACATTTGTATACACACACACACACACGTGCACACACACACATTTGTATACACACACACACGTGCGCGCACAAATACACACACACACACACACACAGAAACAATCACGTGCGCGCACACACAGACACAAACAAGCGTCCGCGCGCGCACTCACGCACACATATACACACGCGCGCGCACACTCTCTCTCTCTCTCTCACACACATACACAGACACACACACGCACACGTGCACACACACACACACATACACACACACGCATGCTCACACTCTCACACACACACAGACATACACACACACACCTGGCGCACATACAGACACACACGCGGGCGTGCACACGCCCACGCGTGCACACAAACACACACACACACACACACACACGCATGCACATGCGCCCACACACATACACACACACACACACACATATACACACACACACACACTCACGCAAGCACACACACACATACGCGCACACACACGCACACGCACAATCGCGCGCGTGTGCGCACGCACACACACACATATACAAACACGCAGGCTCGCACGCACATGCATACACACACATGCGAAGACACACACACACCCCCCCCCCCACACACACACACGTGTGCGCGTGCACTTAGACTCACACACACAAACACACGCACGCGCACACACAGACACAGACATGCACAGACACACGCGTGCTCGCACGCACACAGACATCCATATATGCGCGCGTGCACGCGCACACACACACGCACACACACACATACACACTCACACACTGACACATGCATGCATCCACTATCGCACGCCGCTTGCACACACACCCACACACACTTACACATACACACACATACACACGCAAACACACACGCGTGCGCACACGCATGCACACTCACATGCACACACATGCACACACACATGCATACACACACACGAACACGCACACAAACACGCATGCGCGCATACCCAAACTTGCTTGCACACACACACACACAAACACACACACGTGTGCGCCCACACACACATACACACACACTCACACGCGTGCGCACACTCACACGCACGCACTCACGCACGCACGTGCGCCCACACACATATACACATATATACACATACACACACACACACTCATGCACGCACGCAAGCACACACACACACACACACACATACGTGCACACACATGCACACACACAAGCACGCGCGTGCGCTCGCGCACGCGCATACACATACAAACACGCAAGCACGTACGCACGTGCACACACACACATGCGAAGACACACACACACACCCACACACACAAACACATGCGTGCGCGCGCACTTAGACTCACACACGCAAACACACGCACACGCACACACAGACACACACATGGACAAACACACGCGTGCTCGCACGCACACACACATACGTATATGCGCGCGTGCACGCGCACTCGCACACACGCACACGCACACACACACACACACACACACGCACGCACGCATGCAGGCACTATCGCACGCCGCTCGCACACACACAACCACACACACACGTGCACACACACACACATGCACACACACACATCCAAACAAACACGCGTGCACACTCACATACACACACGCGTGCATACACACACACGCACTCGCGTGCACACAAACACGCACTCGCGTGCACACAAACGTGCTCGTGCACACACATACACATACACACACACACACGTGCGTGCACACATACACTCACAAACACGAACACGCGTGTGGGCTCACGCACACACACACATGCGTGCACGCACATACACGCACGCGCACACGCACGTATATTCACGCACACACACGCGCGCGCGCATGCACACACGCACCCTCGCATACGTGCGCGTGCTCTATGGCACGCGCACGCTCACACGCACACACTCACACACACACACACACACACACACACGCACGAATGCACTAACACGCACTTTCATCAAACTATCATCAACATCAATCATCATTCGCGCGGTTTTCATGAAAGGTAGTCCTAGGATTAGCGGAGCATCATCATCCTCTACCATGTCAATCACAATGAAATCAACCGGAAAGAAGAATTTGTTGACTTTAACGAATACGTCTTGAGCTAACCCATGAGGATGGGTAGTCGACTTATCGGCCAATTACAACGTCATCCGTATGGCTTTCATTTCAATGTTTCCAAGCCTTTTCACGATAAACAAAAATATTAAATTAATGCTTGACCCCAAATCAATTAGCCCTTTCCCGACATATTCATCACCGATAGTAACCGGCAAAGTAACTCTTCCCGGATCAACCTCTTTTCTTGGAAGAGTCCTTTGGATGATGGCACTACAACTAGCATCAAGAACAATTGTTTCCGGTTCCGTATACCTCCGCTTTTTAGTTAGTATGTCTTTCATGAACTTGGCATACTTTGGCATTTGTTCCAAAACTTCGGCAAACAAAATGTTTATTTTGAGTTGTTTAAAAAGATCCATGAACCGGGCATAATGTCGTTCATTTTCCCTCCTAGATGGAGCATGTGGATATGGTAAGTTTTGGACCGGAGTAGTGCTCACTACCTCCTTTCCTCTAGACGCTCTAGAATTCCGCTCTTTTTTCTTACCATATCCACATGCTCCATCTAGGAGAGAAAATGAATGGCATTATGCCCGATTCATGGATATTTTTAAACAACTCCAAATAAACATTTTGTTTGCCGAAGCTTTGGAACAAATACCAAAGTATATCAAGTTCTTGAAAGACATACTAACTAAAAAATGGAGGTATATGGAACCGGAAACAATTGTTCTTGATGCTAGTTGTAGTGCCGCCATCCAAAGGACTCTTCCGAGAAAAGAGGTTGATCCAGGAAGAGTTACTTTGCCGGTTACTATCGGTGATGAATATGTCGGGAAAGGGCTAATTGATTTGGGGTCAAGTATTAATTTAATACCTTTGTCTATCATGAAAAGGCTTGGCAACATTGAAATAAAAGTCATACGAATGACGTTGCAATTGGCCGATAAGTCGACTACCCATCCTCATGGGTTAGCTCAAGACGTATTGGTTAAAGTCAACAAATTCTTCTTTCCGATTGATTTCATTGTGATTGACATGGAAGAGGATGATGATGCTCCGCTAATCCTAGGCCGACCTTTTCATGAAAACCGCGCGAATGATGATTGATGTTGTTGACGGTTTGATGAAAGTGTGTGTTAGTGCATCAGTGCGTGCGTGCGTGTGTGTATGTAAGTGTATGAGCGCGCCTATGCGAGTGAGAGAGTGCATGCTCGAACGCGCGCGCGCGCGCGTGTGTGTGTATATGTGCGCGTGTGTGTTTGTGTGTGTGTATAAGTGTGCGTGCACACGTGTGTGTGTGTGTGTGTGTATGTGTGTGTGTGTGTCTGCGCAGGTGTGTGTGTGTGTGTGTGCACGTGCGAGCGTGCCTGCGTACCTGCGTGTTTCTGTGTGTGCATGTGTGTGTGTGTGTCTCTGTGTATGCACGAGAGTGCGTGTGTGCGTGTGTATGTGTGTGCATGCGTGCGTTTGTGTGTGTGTGTATCCGCGCACATGTGTGTGTGTGCGCGCGTACGCACGCACGTGCGTGTGTGTGCACGCGTCTGTGTGTGTGTATGCGTGTGTGTGTGTGCGAGCGACGTGCGTTAGTGCATGCGTGTGTGTGTGCGGGTGCATGCATGCACGCGGGTGTGTGTGTGTGTGTCTGTGCGTGTGCGCACGTGTGGGTGTGTGGGTGCATGCGTGGGTGCATGTGTGCGTGTGCACGTGCGCGTGTATGTGTGTATGTGCATGCACGCATGTCTCTGTGTGTGTGTGTGTGTGTGTGTGTCTGCGAGTGCGTGCGCGTGTATTTGTGCGTGTGTCTGTGTGTGTGCGCATGCGTGTGTGTGGGTGTGTCTGCGCAGGAGCGTGTATGTTTGTGCGCGTGCGTGCCTGCGTGCGTGAGTGTGTGCGCGCACGTGGGTGTGACTGCGTGAGTGCGTGTGTGTGTGTGTGTCTGTGTAGGTGTGTGTATGTGTGCGTGCGTGTGTGTGTTTGCACGCACGCGCGTGTTTGTGTGTGTGTGTGTGTGCGTGTGTGTGTGTGTGCATGCGCGTTTGTGTATACGTGTGTGTGTGTGTGTGTGTTTGTTTACGTGCATGTGCGTGAGTGTGTATGTGCGCGCACGCGTGTGTGTGTGGGTGAGCCCGCGCGCGTGTTCGTGTTTGTGAGTGTATGTGTGCATGCACGTGTGTGTGTGTGTGTGTGCGTGTGTGCATGTGTGTGTGCGTGTTTGTGCACGAGCGTGTTCGTGTGCATGCGAGTGCGTGTGCGTGCGTGTGTGTGTGCGTGTATGTGTGTGTGTATGCATGCGTGTGTGCGTGTGTGTGTATGTGCGCGTGTGCACATGCGTGTGTGTTTGGTTGTGTGTGTGTGTGTGTATGTGTGTGTGTGTGTGCGAGCGGCGTGCGATAGTGCATGCATGCGTGCGTGCGCGCGCGCGGGTGTGTGTGTGTGTGTGCGCGTATGCGTGTGCGTATGTGCTCGTGCATGCACGCGCATGCGATTCTGTGTGTGCATGCGCACACGCGTGTCTGGTCATGTGTGTGTGTCTATGTGTGTGTGCGCGTGTGTTTGTGTCTGTGTCTAAGTATGCGCCAACGCGCGTGTGTGTGGGTGTGTGTGTTTGCACATGTGTGTGTGTGTGTGTATGCACGTGCGTGCGTGTCTGTGTGTGTTGGGTGTGTATGCGTGTGCGCACGCGCATGCATGCTTGTGTGTGTGGGTGTGTGCGCGTGTGTGCGCTTATGTGTGTGTGCATGCGTGCGTGAGTGCGTGTGTGTGTGTTTGCGTATGTGTGTGTCTGTGCGCACGTGCGTGCGTGCATGTGTGTGTGTGTGTGTGTGAGTGTGCGCACGCGTATGTATGTGTGTGTGTGTACACGCGCGTAAGTGTTCGAGCGCGTGTTCATAAGTGTGTGCGCGTACGCGTGTGTGTGTGTATGTCTGAGTGTGTGTGTGTGATCACGTGTGTGTGTGTGTGTATGTGTGAATGTGAGCATGTGTGCGCGTGTGTGTGCGTGTATGCCCATGTGCGTGTGTCTCTGTGTGTCTGTGTACGTGTGCGCACGCGTGTATTTGTGTGAGAGAGAGAGAGAGAGAGTGTGCGCAAGCGTGAGTGCACGTGTGTGCGCGCGTGTGTGTGCATATGCGCACGTGCGCGTGTGTCTCTGTGTGTGTGTTTGCGTGTTCGCACACATGTGTTTGTGTGTGTGTGAGAGAGAGAGAGAGTGTGTGTGCACACGTGTGAGAGTGTGTGTGCGTGCGCGTGTTCGTGTGTGTGTGTATTTATGCGCGCACGTGTGTGTTTGTGTGTATGCAGGTGTGTGCGGGCGCACGTGTGTGTGTGTGTTTGTGTGTGTGTATGAGAAAGTGTGTGCACGCATGTGTGTGCGTGTTTGTGTGTGTTTGTTTGTGTGTGCACGCGTGTGTTTGTGTGCACGCGAATGCGTGTGTGCGTCTGTGTGCGTGCGCGCGTGTATGTGAGCGTGCGTGTGTGCGTGTGTGTGTTTGTGTGTGCGCATGTGTGTGTGTGTATGCATGCGTGTGCACATGTGTATGTGTTTGCACGCGTCTGTGTGCGTGTGTGTGTATGTGTGTGTGTGTGTGCGTGTGTGGGTATGTATGTGCGAGCGACGTGTGTTAGTGCATGCCTGTGTCAGTGTGTGTGTGTGCGCATGCACGCGCGCCCGTGTGTTTATGTAAGGGCGGGCACACACGTGTGTCTGTGTGTGCGCGCACATGTTTTTATGTGTGTGTCTATGTAAGGACGCACACGCGCGCGTGTGTGTCTGTATCTGCGCAAGCGCGTGTGTGTGCGTGCGTGTTCCTGTCTGTGTGTTTGTGCGTGTGTGTGCGTGCGCGTGTGTATGTGTATGTGCGTGCACGCGTGCGTGTGTGTGTATACGCGCACGCGTGCATGTATATGTGCTTGCATGCATGTTCGTGTGTGTGTGTATGTGCGTGCATGCGTGTTCGTGTGTGTGTGTATGTGTGCGGGCACGTGCATGTGTATGTGCACGCACGTGTGTGTATGTGTCTGTGTGTTTGTGTGTGTGTGAGAGAGAGTATGCACACGCGTGTGTGTGCGTGTGTACGTGTCTGTGTGTGCGTGCACGCGCGTGTTTAGGTGGTGCGTGCGCGCGTGTGTTTTTGTGTGTGTCTGTTTGTGCGCGCGCGTGTGTTTTTGTGTGTGTCTGTTTGTGCGCGCACGTGTGTGTGTGTGTATGTGTGCACGGGCGTGCGTGCGTGAACGTGTGTGCACGGGCGTGCATGTGCTTGTGTGTGCACACACGCGCGCGCGTGTGTGTGTGTCTGTCTCTGTGAGCACGGGCGTGCGTGTGTGTGTGTCTGTTTGTGCGCATGCGTACGCGCGTGCCTGCCAGTGTGTGTGTGCGCGCGCACGTGTTTGTGGGTGTGTCTGCGCAGGTGTGTGCGGGTGTGTGCGTGCGTGCGTGCGTGTTTATGTGTGTGTGTGTGTGTGTGTGCCTGCGCGCATGAGTGCGCGCGCGCGTGTGTGTGTGTGTGTATGTGTGTTTTGCTCGCACGCGCGTTTTTTGTGCGCGTGTTTGTGTGTGTGTGTGGGTGTACACACACGCGTTTTAGTATTTGTGAGTGTATGGGTGTGCGCACGTGTGTGTGTATGCGCACGTGTGTGTGTGTGTGTGTGTTGTTGTGTATGCATGTGTGTATGTGCATGTGTGTGTCTGTGTGTGCATGAGCGTGTTTGTGTGCACGCAAGTGCGTGTGTGTGTGTGTGCGTGTATGTGTGTGTGTGTGTGTGTGTGCGCGCGTGTGCTCACGCGTGTGTATGTGCGTGTGTGTACGAGTGTGTATGTGTGTATGTGTATGTGTGTATGTGCACGTGTGTTTGTGTGCATGTGTGTATGTGTGTGAGCGGCGTGCATTAGCGTATTCGTGCGTGCGTGCATGTGTGTGTGTGTGAGTGCGTGCGCGTGCGTGTGCACGCGCACACTCAGGCGTATGCGGGTGTGTGTGCATGCGCGCACGCGTGTGTGTGTGTGTATGTGTGTATGTGTGTGTCTGTTTGCGCGTGCACGTGTGTTTGTTTGTGTGTGTGTGGGTGTGTCTAAGTGTGGGTGCACACGTGTGTGTGTGTGTGTGTGTCTGCACAACTGTGTGTGTATGTGTGCACGTGCGTGCGTGCGTGCGTGTTTGTGTGTGCGCGTGCGTGTGTGTGTGTCTGTGTGTGCACGCGCGCGTTTTTGTGCACGCCCGCGCTTTTGTCTGTGTCTGCGCGTGTGTGCTCGTATGTGTGTGTGCGTGCTTGCTTGCATGCGTGAGTGCGTGTATGTGTATGTGTGTGTGTGTGTGTGCACGTGTGTGTGTGTTTGCGTGTGCGCGCATGTTTGTGTGTGTGTGTGTGTGCACGTGTGTGTGCGCACGTGTGTGTGCGCACGTGCGTTCGTGTGTGTGTGCGCGTGCACGTGTGTGTGTGTGTGTGTGTTTGTGTGTGTGTGTGTGTGTATGTGTGTGCGTGAGAGAGTGCGTGCACGTGTGCGTGTGTGTGTGTATGTCTTAGTATGCACACGCGTCTTTGTGTGCACGCGAGTGTGTGTGCGTGTGCGTGCGTGTGTGTGTTTGTATGTGTGCACGTGTGTGTGTGTGTGCGCACAAGTGTGCGCACTTGTGTGTTTATGCGTGTGTGTGTGTGTGTGCACAAGTGTGCACACTTGTGTGTTTATGCGTGTGTGTGTGTGTGTGTGTGTTCGTGTGTGGGCATGCATGTGCGTGTGTACGTGCGCACACGTGTGTGTGTGTGTGTGTGTGTGTTCGTGTGTGGGCATGCATGTGCGTATGTTCGTGCGCACGCGTGTGTGTGTGCGTGTGCGTGTGCGAGTGCGGGTTTGTGTGTGCGGGCGCAAGCATGTGCGCCTGCGTGTTTGTATGTGTGTATGTGTGTGCGAGCGGCGTGTGTTTGTGTGTGTGCACAAGTGTGCGCACTTGTGTGTTTATGCGTGTGTGTGTGTGTGTGTTCATGTGTGGGCATGCATGTGCGTGTGTACGTGCGCACACGTGTGTGTGTGTGTGTGTGTGTGTGTGTGTGTTCGTGTGTGGGCATGCATGTGCGTATGTTCGTGCGCACGCGTGTGTGTGTGTGTGTGTGTGTGTGTGTATGCGAGTGCGGGTTTGTGTGTGCGAGCGCAAGCACGTGCGCCTGCGTGGTTGTATGTGTGTATGTGTGTGCGAGCGGCGTGTGTTTGTGTGCGTGTGAATGCGAGCGCGCACGCCTGTGTCTGTGCGTATGTGTGTGTGTGTGTCTGTGTATGCACGCGCGTGTGTTTGTGTGTGTCTGAGTGTGCACACATGTGTGTGTGTGTGTGGGTGTGGGTGTCTGCGCATGTGTGTGCGTCTATGCACGTGCGTGCGTGCCTGCGTATTTCTGTGTGTGTGTGTGTGTGTATGTGTGTGCGTGCTTGCTTGCGTGCATGCATGAGTGCGTGTGTGTGTATGCGTGTGGGTGTGTGTGCGCACATGTGTGTGTGTTTGCGTGTGCATGTTTGTGTGTGTGCGTGTGTGTGCGCAGGTGCGTTCGTGTGCGTGTGAGTGTGTGCACGCGTGTGTATTCGTGTGTGTGTGTGTGTGTACGCCGGTGCATGTGTGCGCGCTTGTTCGTTTGTGTGTGTTTGTGTATGTGTGTGTGTGTGAGTGTGAGCATGCGTGTGTGTGTATGTGTGTGTGTGTGTGTGTGTGCGCACGCGTGTGCGCGCGTGTGTATGTGTGTGTGTAAGAGAGTGTGCGCACGTGTGTGTGTGTGTGTGCATGCGCGCGCGTTTGTGTTTTTTTGTATGCACGCGTGTGCGCGTGTTCGTGTGTGTGTGTGCGCGTGTGTGTGTGTGTCTTTGTGTGCACGCGCGTGTTTGGGTGCACGCGAGTGCGTGTGTGTGTGTGTGTGTGCGTGTGTGTGTGTGTGCGTGCGTGCAGGTGTGTGTGTGTGTGTGTGCGTGTGTGGGTATGTGTGTGCGAGCGGTGTGCGTTAGTGCATGCGTCTGTGTGTGTGTGTGCATGCGCACGCCTGTGTGTGTGTGTCCGAGTGCGCGTTTGTGTGTGTGTGCACGCACGCACGCGTGCCCGTGTTTTTGTGCGTGTCCACGCGCACGCATGTGGATGTGTGCGCGTGTGTGTTTATGTGTGTGTCTGTGTGAGCGCGCACACACGTGTGTGTTTGTCTGTTTCTGCGTGTGCGTGTGTACGTGCCTGCGTGTGCGTGTGTGTTTATGCGCACGTGTGTGTTTGTGTATGTGCGTGCACGCGTGTTTGTGTGCACGCGAGTGTGCGCGTGTGTGTGTGTGTGTCCATTTGTAAATAAACGGGCGCGTGTGTGTGTGTGTACGAGCGTGTGTGCATGTGTGTGTGTGTGTATGTGTGTGTGCGTGTGTATGTTTGTGTGTATGTATGTGCGAACACGCGTGTGTGTGTGTGTGTGTGTCTGTGTGTGCACGGGCATGAGTGCGTGTGTGTGCGCGAACGTGTGTGCACGGGCGCGCGTGTGTGTGTGTGTGTGCACCCACGCGCGCGCGCACGTGTGTGTGTGTGTGTGCACAGGCGTGCATGTGTCTGTATGCGCAGGCACGTGTGTGTGTGTGTGTGTCTGTGTGTGCACGGGCGTGCGTATGTGTGTGCGCGTGCTCCGTGCGTGCGTATGTGTGTGCGAACGTGTGTGTCTGTGTGTGCGCACGCGCGTGTATGTGTGTCTGCGCAGGTGTGTGTGTGCACGTGAGTGCGTGCCTGCGTGCATGCGTGTTTCTGTGTGTGTTTGTTCGCGCGCACGTGTGTGTGTGTGCGTACTTGCGTGCGTGAGTGCATGTGTGTGTATGTGTGTATGTGTGTACGCACACGTGTTTGAGTGTTTGCGCGCACGCGTGTGTTTGTGTGTGTGTGCGTGTGTGTGTGTGCACGCGCATTTGTTTATGCGTGTGTGTGTGGGTGTGCATGCGTGTTTTCGTATTTGTGAGTGTTTGTATGCGCAAACATGTGTGTGTGTGTGTGTCTGTGTGTGCGTGTGTATGCGTGCACACGTGTGTGTGTGTGTGTGTGTGTGTTGTTGTGTGTGCGCGTGTGTGCATGCGTGTGCGCGTGTGTGTGTACATGGGCGTGTTTGTGTGCACGTGAGTGCGTGTATACGTTCGTGTGTGTGCGTGTGTGCGTGTGTGTGCGCATGTGTGTGTGTGTATGATTGTGTATGTGTGTGTGTGTGTGTGTGCGAGCGGCGTGCGTTAGTGCATTCGTGCGTGCGTGCGTTTGTGTGTTTGAATGTGTGCGTGTGTGCGTATGCGTGTGCGCGTGTACGCGCGCGTATGTGAGCGTGTGTGTGCAGGAGAGCACCCGTGTGTCTGTGTATATGTGTGTGTTGGTCTCTGTGTGTGTGTGTGTCTGTGTGTGCGCGTGTGTGTGTTTGTGTGTGTGTGTGTGTCTAAGTGTGGGTGCACAGGTTTGTGTTCGTGTGCGCGCAGGTGTGTGTGTGTGTGGGTGTGCACGTGCGTGCGTGTTTGTGTGTGCGTGCGTGCGTGTGTGTGTCTGTGTGTGCACACGCGTGTTTGTGTGCATGCGAGTGCGTGTGTGCGTGTGTGTCTGTGTGTGCGTGTGTATGTGTGTGCGTGCATGCGTATGTGCGTGTGTGTGTGTATGTGTGCGCATCTGTGTGTGTGTCCACGTGTGTATGTGTGTGTATGTATGTGCGAGCGGCACGCGTTAGTGCATGCGTGCGTGCGTGTGAGAGTGCGCGCGCACGCGTGTTTGTTTGTGTGTGTTCGCGTGCGCGTGTGTGTGTGCGCGCAGGCATGTGCCTGTGTGTGTGTCAGTGTGTGCGCACGCCCGTGTGTTTTTGTGTGTACCTGTGTATGCGCGCACGTGTGTGTCTGGGTGTGTGTATGTGTGTGTGAACGTGTGTGCGTGCGTGCCTGTGTGTGTGTGTGTGTGCGCGCAAGCGTGTATGTGTGTCTGCGCAGGTGAGTGTGTGTGTGCGTGTGTGTGTGTGTATGTGTGTGTGCGCGCGTACGTCGGTGTGTGTTTGCATGCAAGCGCGTGTTTGTGTGCGCTTGTTTGTGTATGTGTACGTATGTGTGTGTGTGCACGCGCGCTTGTGTTTGCGTGTGTGTATGTGCGTGTGCGTGTGCGTGTATGTGTGTGCATGCGGGTGTGTGGGTGAGCCTGCACGCACGTTCGTGTTTGTGAGTGTATGCATTCACGCACGTGTGTGTGTGTGTGTAAGCGTGTGTGTGCGTGCGTGTGTGTGTATGTGTGTTCATGGGCGTGTCAGTGTGCATGTGAGTGCGTGTGTGCGTGTGCGTGTGCGCGTGTGTGTGCATGCAAGCGTGTGTGCATGTGTGTGTGTGTGTGCGTGTGTGTATGTGCATGCACATTTGTGTTTGTGTGTGTGTGTGTGTGGGTGTGCGCGCATGTGTTTTCGTATTTGTGAGTGTTTGTGTGCGCACGTGTGCGTGTGTATGCGCGCACACGTGTGTGTGTGTGTGTGTTGTTGTTGTTGTTGTTTATGTGTGTGTGTGTGTGTGTGCGTGTGTGTGCGCATGTGTGTGTGTATGATTGTGTATGTGTGTGTGTGCACGCGTGTGTGTGTGCGTGTGAGTGTGTGCGTGCGAGCAGCGTGTGCGTGTGTGTGCGCGCGCGTGTGTTTGTTTGTGTGTGTGTCTGTGTGTGCGTGTGAATGTGTGCGTGTGTGCGTATGTGTGCGCATGTGTTAGTGCATTCGTACGTGCGTGCGTGTGTGTGTGAATGTGTGCGCGTGTGCGTATGTGAGTGTGTGTGTGTGTGTGTGTGTGTGTGTGTGTGTGCGCGCAGGTGTGTGTTTATGCGCACGTGCGTGCGTGCATGCGTGTTTGTGTGTGTGTGCGTGTGTGTGTGTTTGTGTGTGCACGCGCGTGTTTGTGTGCATGCGAGTGCCTGTGTGTGTGTGTCTGTGTGCGTGTGTATGTGTGTGCATGCGTATGTGCCTGTGTGTGTGTGTGTGTGTGTTTGTGCGCGCGTGTGCGCACATTTGGGTGGGCGCACGCGTCTGTGTGTGTGTGCGTGTTTGTGTGTATGTGTGTGTGTGTGTGTGTGTGTCCACGTGTGTATGTGTGTGCGAGCGACATAAGTTAGTGCATGCGTGCGTACGTCTGTGTGTGTGTGTGTGTGCGCGCACGCATGTGTCTGTGTGTGTGTGTCTGTGTGTGCGCGCGTGTGTGTTTGTGTGTGTGCCTGTGTATGCGTGCACGCATGTGTCTGGGTGTGTCTGCGCAGATGCGTGTATGTGTGTGCACGTGCGTGCGTGTATGCTTGTGTGTGTGCGTGTGCGCATGCACGCGCGTGTGTGTGTGTCTACGCAGGTGAGTGTGTGTGTGTGTGTGTGTGTATGTGTGTGTGTGCACGCATGTCGGTGTGTGTTTGCATGCACGCGCGTGTTTGTGTGCGCGTGTTTGTGTACGTGCGCACGCGTGCAGACACATATACACATGTGCACACACAAACACGTGCGCGCTCACACACTCACACACACACAAGTGCGCCGACACACACACAAACACAAACACACACGCGCATGTGCTGACACATACAAACACTCGCGTGCACACACAAACACACACGTGCGCGCACACACACACACACGCACAAACATGCACACACACACACACACACGCACACGCACACGCTCGTGCGCACACTCTCTCTCACACACAAACAAACAAACACGTGTGCGCGCGTGTGCTTACATATAATCACACGTGCCTGCACACACACACACGCACAAACGCGTGTGCACACACACACACACATACACACACGCGCGCGCACTCACATACACACGTGTGTGCGCACACGCTGACACACGCGTGCACGCACGCACACACACATACACGCATGCACACACACCCGTACGCACAAGCACGCGCGTACACGCGGGCGCACACAAACAAAGAAACGCGCGGGCGCGCGTGCTCTCGCACACCCTCACACGCCCGCACGTACGCATGCGCGCACACACATATACACATGTGCACACACAAACACGTGCGCGCTCACACACGCACACAAGTGCGCCGACACACACACAAACACAAACACACACGCGCATGTGCTGACACATACAAACACTCGCATGCACACACAAATACACACGTGCGCGCACATACACACACACACAAACGCGTGTGCACACACACAAACGCGCGCGCGCGCACACGCACACGCTCGTGCGCACACTCTCTCTCACACACAAACACACAAACAGGTGTGCGTGCGTGCGCGTACATATAATCACACGTGCCCGCACACGCACACACACATGCACACGCTCGTGCACACACTCTCTCTCACACACAAACACACAAACAAGTGCGTGCGCGTACGTATAATCACACGTGCGTGCGAACAAACACACACACACACACACGCGTACGCACACACACATACACCCGCGTGCGCGCCTGCACACACACAGACACACATATACGTGCACACAAACACACACACACGCACACAAACGCAAGAAAACACACACGCACATAAACACACGCGCGTGCACACACACACATGCATATACACACACGCGCGCACACACACACACACACACACACTCACACACACGTGCGTGCGTACACATACTCTCTCTCTCTCACACACACACACACGTGTACGCACACACATACACACGAGCGTGCCCATACGCTGACACACGCGTGCACGCACGCACACAAACACACGCACGCGCGCATGCACAAACACGCGTACGCGCAAGAACGCACGTACACGCGGGCACACACACACAAAGAAACGCGCGGGCGCGCTTGCGCTCGCACACCCACACACGCCCGCACGCTTGCACCTACGCACGCGCGTACACACACACGTGCACACAGAAACACGTGCGTGCTCACACACTCACACACGCACACACGTGCGCGACACACACAAACACAAACACACACGCGCATGTGCTGATACATACAAACACTCGCATACACACACAAACACACACGTGCGTGCACACACAAACGCACAAACGTGTGTGCACGCACACACACACACACACGCACACGCACACGCTCGTGCGCACACTCTCTCTCACACACAAACACACAAACACGTGCGTGCAAACAAACACACACACACGCACGCGTACGCACACACACATACACACGCGTGCGCGCGCGCACACACACACACACATATACGTACGTGCATGCACTTTAACACGCGCGTAAGCACTCACACGCGCGGGTGTACACAGACACGCGCGTGTGTACTCACACGCGCGTGCAGATACTCGCACGCATACACACACGCGCACACACATACACACATACACGCACGTGCGAATGCGCACACACTCACATTCACACGTGTGCGCACATATACACATGCACGCACGCACGAACCCACACAGACACACGCGCGCACACACACACACACGTGCGCGCACACACACATGTACGTGTACGCGCACACACACACACACACGCACGCACACACGCACGCCTGCACAATCGTATTCATGCACGCACGCACGCACACACGCACACACAGACACACACCCATGAACACACACACACGCACACACACATACACACGCGTGCGCACACTCTCACACACACACACACACGCAAACACACACGCTCACATGCACACACACATACATACGCGTGCACACACTCACACACACAAACATGCGCACGCGCGTGCACACACACACACACACAAACGCGCGTGCACACACACACACACACACACACACGTGCGCGAACACACACCGAGACACACAAACGCGCGTGCACACACACAAACACACGTGCGCGAACACACACACACAAACACACACACGAACATAGGCGGGCACGCTAACATACGCACAAACACACGCGCGCGCGTGAAAATACACACACGCACACACATGTACACACCTACACACGCACAAACACACACGCGCGCGTGAAAACACACACGCGCATACACACAAACACACGCGTGCAGATGCACACACATACACACACACACATGTGCGCGAACGCACACATACACACAAACACACACACAAACAAACGCGGGCGCGCATACACACACACACACACGCGTGTATGCTTACACGCAAACACAGACACGCGCCTGCATACTTACACACACACACATACACATACACACACACACGCTCATGCATACTTACACGCACACACGCACACACACACACACACACACACACATGTGCGCGCGCCCACACCCTTACACACGCACACACACACACACGCACGTACACACGTACGCATACACACACACTCTCTCTCTCTCACACACACACACGTGCGCGCGTGCACACACAAACGCGTGTGCGCACACACACACACACACACACACAAACACACACGCGCGCACACACATATACGCTCGTGCGCACACTCTCTCTCACACACTAACCAAAAAACACGTGCGCGCATGCGCATACATATAAACACACGTGCGTGCGTACAAACACAGACACGCGTACGCACACACACATACACACGCGTGCGCGCCCGCGCACATACACACACACACACACGTGCGCACTCACACGCGCGTACGCACTCACACGTGCGTGCACACAAACATGCATGCACATACGCACACGCATACACAAATGCGCATACACACACACATATGCGCGCGCGAATGCACACGCACGCACATAAACACACGCGCGTGCACACGCCCACGCATGCATATACACACACGCGCACGCACACACACACGCACGCACACACTCACACACACGTGCGTGTGCATACACTCTCTCTCTTTCACACACACACACACACACACACACACGTGTGCGTACACACATACACACGTGCGTGGGCACAGGCTGACACACGCGTGCACGCACGCACACACGCGCATGCACACGCGTGCACGCACACACACACACACACGCGTGCACGCTAGCACGCACGTACACGCGGGCGCACACACAAAAAAGAAAAGCGCGGGCGCGCGGGCGCTCGCACACCCACACACTCTCGCACGCTTGCACGTACGCACACGCACACACGCACTCACACACACACGTGCAAACACTCACACACGCACACAAACACAGACACACACGCGTATGTGCTGACACATACAAACACTCGCGTGCACACACAAACACACACGTGCGCGCGCACACACACGCACAAACGCGTGTGCGCACACACACACGCACACGCTCGTGCGCACACTCTCTCTCACACACAAACACACAAACACGTGCGCGCGCGTGCGCTTACATATATACACACGTGCGTGCGACCAAACACACACACACACACGTGTACGCACACACACACACACATACGTACGTGCGTGCGCTTTAACACGCGCGTACGCACTCACACGCGCGGGTGTAAACACACACGCGCGTGTGTACACACACACGCGTGGACATACGCGCACGCATACACACTCGCACACACACATACATATATATACGCGCGCGCGAATGCGCAGACACTCACATTCTCACGCGTGCGCACATATACACATATACGCACGCACCCACACACACACACACGTGCACCCACACACACGTGCGCACAAAAACACACGTGCGCGGATGCGCACACACACACGCACGCACGCATGCACGGACGTATTCATGCACGCACACACGCACACACAGACACACACCGACGAACACACACGCACACACACACACACACACGCGCGCGCGCGCGCGTGCGCACACTCTCTCACACACACACACGCACACACACACACACAAGCGCGCGTGCACACACACTCACATACACACACACACACATACACGTGCACACACTCACACACACCAAACATGTGCACACGCGTGCACACTCACACACACGCGCGCGCACACACGCACACGGTCGTGCGCACACACTCTCTCACACACAAACACACAAACACGTGCGCGCGCGTGCGCGTACATATAATCACACGTGCCCGCACACACACACGCACAAACGCGTGTGCACACACACACACACACACATGCACACGCACACGCACACGCTCGTGCACACACTCTCTCTCACACACAAACACACAAACAAGTGCGTGCGCGTACGTATAATCACACGTGCGTGCGAAAGAACACACACACACACACACACACACACGCGTACGCACACACACATACACCCGCGTGCGCGCATGCACACACACACACACACACACACACACACACACACACACATACGTGCACACAAACACACACACACGCACACAAACGCAAGAAAACACACACGCACATAAACACACGCGTGCACACACACACATGCATATACACACACGCGCGCACACACACACACACACACTCACACACACGTGCGTGCGTACACATACTCTCTCTCTCTCACACACACATACACACATACACACACGTGTACGCACACACATACACACGAGCGTGCCCATACGCCGACACACGCGTGCATGCACGCACACAAACACACACACGCGCGCATGCACAAACACGCGTACGCGCAAGAACGCACGTACACGCGGGCGCACACACACAAAGAAACGCGCGGGCGCGCTTGCGCTCGCACACCCACACACGCCCGCACGCTTGCACTTACGCACGCGCACACACACACACACACGTGCACACAGAAACACGTGCGTGCTCACACACTCACACACGCACACACGTGCGTGACACACACACAAACACAAACACACACGCGCATGTGCTGACACATACAAACACTCGCGTGCACACACAAACACACACGTGCGCGCACACACAAACGCACAAACGCGTGTGCACGCACACACACACACACGCACACGCACACGCACACGCTCGTGCGCACACTCTCTCTCACACACAAACACACAAATACGTGCGCGCGCATGCGCGTACGTATAAACACACGTGCATGCAAACAAACACACACACACACGCACGCGTACGCAAGCACGCGTACGCACGCACACATACACACGCGTGCGCGCGCGCACACACACACACATATACGTACGTGCGTGCACTTTAACACGCGCGTAAGCACTCACACGCGCGGGTGTACACAGACACGCGCGTGTGTACTCACACGCGCGTGCACATACTCGCACGCATACACACACGCGCACACACATACACACATACACGCACGTGCGAATGCGCACACACTCACATTCACACGCGTGTACACATATATACATGCACGCACGCACGAACCCACACACACACACACGCGCACACACACATGTGAGCGCGCACAAACACACGTGCGCGCACACACACACACACGCACGCACACACGCACACACAGACACACACCCACGAACACACACACACGCACACACACATACACACGCATGCGCACACTCTCACACACACACGCACACACACACACACACACACGCAAACACACACGCGCGTGCACACACGCTCACATGCACACACACATACATACGCGTGCACACACTCACACACACAAACATGCGCACGCGCGTGCACACACACAGACACACAAACGCGCGTGCACACACACACACACACGTGCGCGAACACACACCGAGACACACAAACGCGCGTGCACATAAACAAACACACGTGCGCGAACACACACACACAAACACACACACGAACATAGGCGGGCACGCTAACACAAGCACAAACACGCATGCATACTTACACGCACAAATACACGCGCGCGCGTGAAAATACACACGCGCACACACACGTACACACCTACACACACACAAGCACACGCGCGCGCGTGAAAACACACACGCGCATACACAGAAACACACGCGTGCACATGCACACACACATACACACACGCACACACATACACACACAAACGCGCGTGCACACATACACACACATGTGCGCGAACGCACACATACACACAAACACACACACAAACAAACGCGGGCGCGCATACACATACACACACACGCGTGTATGCTTACACGCAAACACAAACACGCGCCTGCATACATACACACACACACATACACATACACACACACGCGCGCATGCATACTTACACGCACACAAACATACACACGTGCGCGCGCCCACACACATACACACGCACACACACACACACACACGCACGTACACACGTACGCATACACACACTCTCTCTCTCTCTCTCTCTCTCACACACACACACACACGTGCGCGCACACACACACAAACGCGTATGCACACACACACACAAACACACACGCGCGCACACACCCATACGCTCGTGCGCACACTCTCTCTCACACACTAACACAAAAACACGCGCGCACATGCGCATACATATAAACACACGTGCGTGCGAACAAACACAGACACGCATACGCACACACACATACACACACGTGCGCGCCCGCGCACACACACACACACGTGCGCACTCACACGCGCGTACGCACTCACACGTGCGTGCACACAGACATGCATGCACATACGCACACGCATACACAAATGCGCACACACACACACATATGCACGCGCGAATGCGCACACACGCACATAAACACACGCGCATGCACATGCGCGTGCACACGCCCACGCATGCATATACACACACGCGCACACACACACACACACGCACGCACACACTCACACACACGTGCGTGTGGATACACTCTCTCTCTCTCTCACACACACACGTGTGCGTACACACATACACACGTGCGTGGGCACAGGCTGACACACGCGTGCACGCACGCACACACGCGCATGCACACGCGTGCACGCACACACACACAAACACGTGCACGCAAGCACGCACGTACACGCGGGCGCACACACACAAAGAAATGCGCGGGCGCGCGTGCGCTCGCACACCCACACACGCCCGCACGTACGCACGTACGCACGCGCACACACACACACTCACACACACACACGTGCACACACTCACACACGCACACAAACACAAACACACACACGCATGTGCTGACACATACAA
>CAWUDS030001551.1:255000-290000 GCA_963859935.3 Lathyrus sativus
AGCTTTATTAATCCACGTTAATACGCCATTAGTCCATTTTAATTTTTCAGAGTTTCTAACTGGGCCTTATTATCAAATTCATCCAAAGCCCATTCATAGAGGTCCAGAAAATATCACATGTGGTATAAATATTCAGTAACACGTGTTACAAGCAGAAGGCCCCACCCGTTTCGCTGCATGCGTGCCAGCACTTCACCCACTAACTCTCCCCCAGTCCCACGGGTAACGCATGCACACAACCCCTCCACTACCCCTGCCACTTGTCTCCACCACAACCTTCACCAGTTGCATGGCCGGCGGCCATGCAACCACCGCCTCCAACCGTCTCCGGCACCTCTAACTTACTCCGGCCACCGTCTGTTTCGCCGGAAAGCCAAAAAACGCCAAAAGCCCAGAATTCTCCAATTTTCCTCCAATTTCTCCGATCCACAATCATCTTCCTCCTCCAATCCATCTTTGTCACCGATCGATAACCTCCAGTAAACTTCTATCGTTGTTCATCATCACCATGGATCTTCACCAACAAATCTTCAGAGCGCTCATCCGTTTCGTTTTTCCAGAAATCGTCGTGGATTCATCGCTCATCTTCAAGATCTTCAAAGATATTTGAAGATCATCTTCATCAACAGTGCTACTCTCCAGAAGACCGCGCTCAAATTCCCCAGTATTCCTCAAAATATTCTTCAGGAAATCCAACACATTCGTCATCATCCTTCAAGAACGAACCTCCAGTTCACCAGCTTCAAACGCACATCATCAAGAACTTCAACAGATCCATCAACAAGGTTCGTAAACCTTCATTGTTTCTCAAGATCGTTGCATCTTCGTAAGATTTCTCAGGATCTCTTTTACATGGAAAAACTTTGATAGCTCATCTTCAGCTTGTTGAGATTCTTGCAATCAGTTGATAACAAGAACATTTTGATGTTGTTTGCTTTTATTCGCGTTTCGTTCTGCTAAGGATGATTGAGTTGAAGAGGCTTTCAGCAAGACGGATTGAACGGAGAGCGGCGAGGTAAGGGAGACGGAAGAGTTTGGTCGGCGGCGGAAATGGGGAGAGATAGACAGAACTAGGGTTTCTGTGGGACGGGAAAGAGGAAGGAGTGAACGTTGTTTGGACTGGGTGATTGGGCCATGGGCCCAATTGTTTCAATTTCTGATCCACACCATGCGTTCTCCTTGCAACACCCCCCCTGCTGTGTGTCTTTGGCAATGGGCCAAGCCCAACTTGCTTTCTGGGCTACACCCTCCGTTCACGTCTGCACCCTCCCCTGTTTTTCTTTTTTTTCTTATGTTTTTGTTGGGTTGGGCCCAATTCCAGTGGTTTTTTGTTACTGCTTGTAATTCCCCCTTTGTACCAGTGTACCCCCCTCCCTTTATATTTTCTTTTATATTTTTTCTATATGGTTTTATGAGAAAAGAAATAAAAAAAGAAGATATTGAATAAAAGAGAAAAAGAAAAAGGGTGAAAATGTAGAAAAAAATATAGAAAGAATATATGAAAAATATTATGGAAAAAAAATGGAAAAAAGAATATTGAGAACAAAGAATAAAAATATTTGAAAAGAGAGAAAAGAATATGAAAAGAAAAGAATATTAAAAAGGAAAAATAAAGAAAATGAAAAAAATATTAGTTTGTCGAGTTAATATTTTTCTTTTAGGATATTTTCTTCATAGGAGTATATTTTACACTTTTAGGGATAGTTTTAGAAGTCCACTTGTTAGGGGACTATTTTCCATTTGATTTTTTCCAGGATAGTTTTTAGGAGTTTATTGCCAGTATTCAATCATTGTAACCATTTTTCAGAATGTTAATAAAACGAGATTTGAGTTGTGGTCCCGAAGTAGCCGAACTACAGCTGCTCTGATTTCTCGTACCAGACGAGAATATGTAGGCATAGGATGCGATATCCTAGCGAGCACACTAACAACTAATTCTTCTATTCTCTCGCTGCTGTGTGATCGAGACTTTCCCGCTGACGACTGACGTTACCCCTTTCTCTTGCCCGAGTGCATTTGAGACCAGACCGTAGCTTTTCCCATAGGTTCCCGTACCTTTAAAACCAGTTTAATTTCTCACTGCTGTGTGAGAACACCCTGATTAGCCGTAGTTAGCCTGAACTACGTCAGCTCTGATCTTCCATGCAGTGTGGAAGTACGTAGGCACAAGACGCGAGGTCTTGGCGAGCCAATTTCCCCGTAGTCCCGAACTACGTTGACTCTGACTTTCTCTCTTGAGAATACGTAGGCATGGAGTGCGACGCTCTATCGAGTCAATTCCTTTCCGTTTAGATTTAGAAGCCGTAGATAGATTGTTTTTGCATCCTTTAGACAACCCAAGCAAGCGTGGATCTCATCGAGTACGATGGACGTGAGGGGTGCTAATACCTTCCCCTTGCGTAACTGACTCCCGAACCCAGGTTTTGGTTGCGATGACCATACCTTTCCCGTTTTTTGCGAGGTTTACTTCGAGCGTTTCCTTTCCCTCCGTTGGGATAAATAACGCACGGTGGCGACTCTTCTGTCAGCCGGCGCCGATTTTCGCAGTAGCGACAGCTGGCGACTCTGCTGGGGACCTGCGATAGTTCCCTATACGAGTCTGCTGGGGATCCAACGTCCCCTGGCTGCTAAGGACTGCGATAGTTCCTTATGCATGTGGGATCCAACGTCCCCTAAGAGAGAGTCAATCCTAGCGCTTGTTTGCTTGTCTATTCGGGTTTATTTATTGGTATTATCTGTTGCTGTTGTGCTATTGGGGTGTGACGGGTGTTCTATGATTGAGTGAGAATCCGGACCTGGGCTTGAGTGCACCTTAGACTTAGAGTAGAGATTAGTGGGTGCCTACCGGCTTTGCTTGTATTAGTGTCCCGCGAAATCTACACTCAGACGAGGTTCTTCTGGTTGGCCTCTTGTCCCACCCTTTGGGTGGCTCGGGTTGCTGGTTAGTTGGATTGTCGACTCTGGGAACCGATCATTTGGAAGTTAGCTAAGTGAGGCCTCTTCAAGACTTGATGATGCCACTCCTTCTGGGAATCGTATCGTCAGTTTTGAAAGTCTGTGACGCTGACGACCGCATAGGATGCCGTACCTTGATAGATATAGGTCCATACCTGTGAGTGGGTTTTTTTTTTGCAGGAAACTTGACTTCCAACCTACCCGTTATTTTGGTCTTCTCTTCAGAGCGAACGTACTCCGTCAGCAGCGCAGCAGTATTCAGATTTGTGTGGGGGCTGTGGTCCCGTTGTTTGCTGCATCTTGCATATCATGTGCATAACAGTGTTGCATCATACTGATGGAAAATTGCGATCTAAACGCAGCGGAAAACAAAAATTTCCTTTAGTGATCCTTACGAATGAGCATGGTCAGTGATAGAACCGTTACCTCTTTGTGGCGATTCAGATCTTTGATGCAGTGATCACAAGTGTTGATGAAGTGCAACGCCTCTACTCAGTCCACACGAACAACTTCCGGTCACAGTGCTAGCTGCTTACGAACGGAATTATTTGAGTGAGAAAAGAGAATCAAAAACGAAATTGCATCAAGTGAAAGCTTCATCACAAGGGTTCCTTTTATAGACTCTCTTGTGGGCTGCGGGCTAAAACCCCAATTCACATGATCCATAATAATATTATATATTATTATAATAACTATTATTATAATAAATATATTTATTTTATTATTATTTTATAACCATTATAAAATAACAATAATTATTATTATATTATCCGAATTTCTATTTTTCACTTAAGTGCACCGTACCTTACGGTGTTCCTTTGATTTCTCTATCTCTCATCAAACTGTCCTTATGTGTGTGACCCTGTAGGATTTCGTAACGTTGGTAATTATATTAAATTATATATTTAACATGATAAACAGTAAGCGGTATCTAGCAACACATCACTGCTACCCAAGTCACGAAAATGTCATGTGATCTGACAAAACCTTTTTCGTGATAATATATGTTTGTACAATTACCCTTTTGCCCCTATGTCTATATTGAACACAAGGCATACACTGTGTCATCCTTGTCCAGTTCAATATTGGGCCCTTAGACATTTCTCCTGTTATGCAGGATTGGCAAATTCCATCTAGGACACTCATGTCCCTCAGCATGCTTCGTGGAGTGCCCATCAACTGTCTTTATGATCATCCAGTTACGGATAATGTTTGATCAGCAATAAAGCACCCGACTCTACATCTAGGGTCCATAGTGGTTTCAGGTCGAAGGGTGGTAATACACCATTATCACCATGAGAATAACTTATGACACTTTGCATAACATACTATGTAGTATTCTCATAGCGGGTCAATCCGGTATAAATATTACTCCTAATATTTATACCTATGTCAAGACTTGATAACTCTTTATCCATGATCCATGAAATGTGATCATCAGTCTATCTTCATAATAGTCTCAATGCTTTTAATGTTATCCCACTTTGCAATAAAGCTTGACTACGGATATTTTAAGAATAATGTCTTTATGTTTAATGGGATCTCATGATTAAGTCACACTTAACATTTCATTAAACAGACTAACTATTCTAGGGACTTTATTATTCTGAAAGACAAACATAATAAAGAAATGCCTTTTATTATTAAACGAATAATCCGATACAAGTACCAAAAAGTATTGGCCTCTAGGGCTTACACCAACAATCTCCCACTAGCACTAGAGCCAATTAGGCATACCCTTAATACCCATAGATCTAGTATGACCATCATGCTTCTGTTGCGCAAGAGGCTTTGTTAATGGGTCAGCGATATTGTCAAGTGTAGGTACTTTGCATATCTTTACATCTCCCCGATCGATTATCTCTCGAATGAGGTGATAACGCCTAAGTATGTGTTTGGATCGTTGGTGAGATCTAGGCTCCTTAGCTTGTGCGATAGCACCATTGTTATCACAATATAAACCAATGGGATCCACAATGCTAGGGACTATGCCAAGTTCACTAATGAACTTCTTGATCCAAACAGCTTCCTTTGCTGCATTTGAGGCAGCAATATACTCGGCCTCAGTTGTAGAATCAGCAACTGTTTCTTGCTTTGAACTTTTCCAGCTCACAGCGCCACCATTGAGACAGAACACATAACCAGATTGTGATCTAAAATCATCCTTATCTGTCTGAAAGCTAGCATCAGTGTAACCAATTACATCAAGCTCTTCCTGACCTCCATATATCAAGAATGAATCCGTAGTCCTTCTCAAGTACTTAAGGATATTCTTGACAGCTACCCAGTGAGCATCACCGGGATCAGATTGGTACCTACTCGTTGCACTTAATGCATACGAGACATCTGGTCGAGTACATAACATGGCATACATGATAGATCCTATTGCAGATGCATATGGAATCTTATTCATGCGATCCCTTTCTTCCTTAGTTGAAGGGGATTGTGTTTTTGATAAACACAGACCATGTTGCATAGGTATGAATCCTTTCTTGGAATCATGCATATTAAAGCGTCTCAACACTTTATCTATGTATGTACTCTGACTTAGGCCAAGCAGTTTTTGTGATCTATCTCTATAGATCCTAATTCCTAATATATAGGCTGCTTCACCTAGGTCTTTCATAGAAAAACAATTCCCTAACCAAGTCTTCACTTGTTGCAAGGTAGGGACATCGTTTCCAATGAGTAATATGTCATCTACATATAATACCAGAAACACGATCATGCTCCCACTAACCTTCTTGTAGACACAAGGTTCATCTTCATTTTTGATGAATCCATATTGTTTTACGGTTTCATCAAAACGAAGATTCCAGCTTCTGGAAGCTTGCTTCAATCCATAGATTGATCGCTGTAACTTGCATATCTTTTGGGCATCTTGTGGTATGTCAAATCCTTCAGGTTGTGTCATGTACACATCCTCAAGAAGATTCCCATTAAGGAAAGCAGTTTTGACATCCATCTGCCATATTTCATAATCATGATATGCAGCGATGGCAAGTAAAATCCGAACAGATTTAAGCATTGCAACTGGTGAAAAGGTTTCATCATAGTCAACCCCATGAATTTGTTTATAGCCTTTTGCAACCAGTCTTGCTTTATAGGTATGTACCTTACCATCCATGTCAGTCTTCTTCTTGAAGACCCACTTGCATCCTATAGGGTTAACTCCTATAGGAGGTTCTACCAAGGTCCAAACCTGGTTTGTGTACATGAAATCCATTTCAGATTTCATGGCTTCTAGCCACTTCTCAGACTCAGAACCAGTTATGGCCTCTTTGTAGGTCACAGGCTCATCTTGATCCATGAGTAATACATCACCCTGATCACTTATGAGATATCCATATCTCTCAGGTTGGTGACGTATCCTGCTTGACCTACGCTGGTCTTGTTCTACTTGAGCAGGTTGCTCTTCCACAACTACTTGTGTTTCCCGCTCTAGTTCCTCCATAGGTGTTTCAATGTTTTGTGATTCTTGAATTTCTTCAAGCTCTATTTTCCTCCCACTGTTTCCTTTGGAAATAAAATCCCTTTCCAGAAAGACTCCAGTTCGAGCGACAAACACTTTGCCCTCAGAAGGATTGTAGAAGTAATATCCTCTTGTTTCTTTAGGATACCCCACAAATAAGCATTTGTCAGATTTGGGCTCAAGCTTGGTTGAAATTTGTCGTTTGACGTAAACTTCGCAACCCCAAATCTTCATGTAAGACATATGTGGTTTCTTACCACTCCATATCTCATATGGTGTCTTATCAACATTTTTGGATGGAACACGGTTAAGTGTGTAAGCTGTTGTTAATAATGCATGTCCCCAAAAGGAGTTTGGAAGATCGACGTGACTCATCATGGATCGGACCATGTCTAACAAGGTTCGATTTCTTCTCTCAGATACACCATTCCATTGTGGTGTTCCAGGAGGAGTAAGTTGGGATAGAATCCCATACTCTTTTAGATGGTCATCAAATTCTAGGCTTAAATATTCACCGCCTCGATCTGATCGAAGAACTTTAATATTCTTACCTAGTTGGTTTTGTACTTCATTCTTGAATTCCTTGAACTTTTCAAAGGACTCAGATTTGTGTTTCATTAAATACACATATCCGTATCTACTGAAGTCATCAGTAAAAGTGATGAAGTACTGAAAACCTCCTCTGGCTGGTATGTTCAGTGGTCCACATACATCAGTATGTATGAGTGCCAAAAGATCATTAGCCCTTTCACCTTTTCCTGTGAATGGGGACTTTGTCATCTTTCCAATTAAACAAGATCTGCATGTCTCATATGATTCATAATCAAAAGAGTCCAAGAGTCCATCTTTATGGAGTTTGGAAATGCGTTTCTCATTTATGTGGCCTAATCGACAGTGCCAAAGGTAAGTTGGATTCAACTCATTAGATTTCAACCTTTTAGTATTAATGTTATAAATTGGCATTTCAAGATCAAGGACATATAGTCCATTATTCATTTTTGCAGTAGCATAGAATATATCATTCAAATAAATGGAGCAACAATTGTTCCTTATTATGAATGAAAAACCAAACTTGTCCAAACAAGAAACGGAAATAATATTCCTGCTAATTGCAGGTACATAATAACAGTTCTCTAACTGAATTATTAAACCACTAGGTAAAGTTAAAACATAAGTTCCTACAGCTAAAGCAGCAACCTTTGCTCCATTGCCAACTCGTAGGTCAACTTCACCTTTTGCCAAATCTCTACTCCTTTTTAGCCCCTGCACATTAGTACAAATGTGAGAACCGCATCCAATATCTAATACCCATGATGCAGAAGTAGATAAATTAATTTCAATAACAAAAATACCTGAATTTGAAGTCTCTACTCCATTATTCTTATCTTCCAGGTACTTTGGGCAATTTCTCTTCCAATGTCCGGTCTTACCGCAATGGAAGCAAGTGCCCTCCTTTGCTATTCCTCCACTAGGCTTCAAAACAGGAGGAGTGGGTTTGGGTTTGGCAACTTCCTTGCCTTTCCCTCTACCACCCTGTTTGTTGGGCCTCTTGTTCTGTTTCTTTCCATTACTGACCATCAGAATGGATTTCCCTTTTGTCTTCATATTCTGCTCAGCAGTTCTCAACATGCCTAGCAGTTCTGGAAGACTTTTGTCCAAGTCATTCATATTGAAATTCAGGACAAACTGACTGAAGCTCTCTGGCAACGATTGCAAGATCAGATTAATCACAAGTTCTTTTCCAAGGGGAAACCCTAATCTGTCAAGGTTCTCCACATACCCAATCATCTTGAGTACATGGGGACTTACAGGGGCTCCCTCAGCTAACTTGTTGTTAAAAAGGGACTTTGAAACCTGAAACCTCTCATTTCTTGCTTGCTCTTGATAAAGCATTTTCAGATGTCCGATCATATCGAACGCAGACATGTTCTCGTGTTGCTTTTGCAACTCAGAGTTCATGGTAGCAAGCATGAGGCAAGCGGTTTCATTGGCATCATCGAAATGCTTCTTATAAGCATCTCTTTCTGCCTTTGGTGCAGAACTAGGAGGTTCCTCCTCAGGAACTGGTGTCTCCAAGACATACAGCTTCTTATCGTGCTTGAGGACAATCCTCAGATTACGGTGCCAATCCAGGAAATTTGTCCCAGACAATTTTTCCTTATCTAGGATGGATCGCAAAATATTGTTCGATGTGTTTGTTGTCATGGTAATCTACAAGAGAAATATGAAAATATAAGTATCATTAAAACAACATATTTAATTAGGCCTTTAATCAAATATGCTCCCACTATTTTATTCAAAACAAATGACCCTCATCATTTGATTCGGAAAATCCCGTTGGAAGACTTTCTAGTGGGTCGAGATCCATGTTTCACTTTGTTTTAAGTCAGCGTTAGGCTGATTACACAAAACTAAGTTATTTAGGTAGGAACTCCTTCCAATTGTATCTCATACAACTCTCGAATATTTTCAATTGGGTGAATAACTCCTTATTCTGTTCCATCACATGAATCATTCCCAATTCTTGCTTCTAAACATATATAATCTTATTATAATTTGTTTAGTTAAGTTTGACCCATTGTTTTAGCAATTGGATATTACAATTATCCCATCACACCTTACTAATATAGAACATGCACCTCGCGTAGGAGAAACCTACAATGCTCGATACTAGTCTTGATGAGTGCTAAAAATTGGAAAGCATAAACTTAATATTTAATTTTGAGGGAATTTGTTATTAGTTTGATCTCACCGGCTTAACATGCAAAACGTCTCTCACATGCATCAACATACAATTACATGCATCAACATACATATAAAAAAAATACAATTATGGCCCCTAACGCAATTGTTCTCTCAAGCCAATGAGAGAACCTAAGCTAACCTAATAACGATCTAAGCTTCTCCAAGCATGATCTCCAAGGTTATCCTCCTTTAATATTGAATACTTCCTCTTTTTTTTCATAACATAATATTACATTAGATATAAGAAAACTCGTTTTACATACGAGGGAGTGAGATGAGAAAAGAAGTTACATAAAGAGATTGAGAGAGAGGCACGACACACAGGCCTTATTCAAAAATCCCAAAACAATAATAAAGGATAAACTAAGGCCATAACTGATCACCACAAATAATTTCACGTCGTTTCCTGCACAACTTCATTGTATTTCACGTCGTTTCCTGCACAACTTTTGTGAACACTTCATTGTATTTCACGTCGTTTCCTGCACAACTTTTGTGCATTTACAACCCCAACCGGAAAAATCTGCGGCAATACAACACTTGTACTGCCATTAATCCTAATGCAACAATTTCATGCCGTCAAACACAACTCGATTGATAACTCAATATGATAGATCAACATGTCATTGCTTCACCATACTAACGTCGGATTCCGAAGCGAATGAAAATGATGATCTTTCAAAAGAATTACAATCCTTATGTGATTGAATGGATGAAATCAAAACAGTATATCCCATATACCATCTTTGCAACATAATTTCTTATATCTTATATAAAAGTGATCGATCTAATTGTGTAACCTATGGATGATCAATGTATCACACAACTTCACCATACTAATGTCGGTTTCTGAAGCATAATCAACATCAATCATCCAAATCGTACACAACAGATGCCAAATTTAATTAATCGTTTATTGTTAAATTCATTCTGTGTTTTAATCGAATCAAATACAGAAAAGACGGAAATTTAACAGCTATCAGATCCATGGTTTCGTAAGTGGCTCTGATACCACTGATGGAAAATTGCGATCTAAACGCAGCGGAAAACAAAAATTTCCTTTAGTGATCCTTACGAATGAGCATGGTCAGTGATAGAACCGTTACCTCTTTGTGGCGATTCAGATCTTTGATGCAGCGATCACAAGCGTTGATGAAGTGCAACGCCTCTACTCAGTCCACACAAACAGCTTCCGGTCACAGTGCTAGCTGCTTACGAACGGAATTATTTGAGTGAGAAAAGAGAATCAAAAACGAAATTGTATCAAGTGAAAGCTTCATCACAAGGGTTCCTTTTATAGACTCTCTTGTGGGCTGCGGGCTAAAACCCCAATTCACATGATCCATAATAATATTATATATTATTATAATAACTATTATTATAATAAATATATTTATTTTATTATTATTTTATAACCATTATAAAATAACAATAATTATTATTATAATATCCGAATTTCTATTTTTCACTTAAGTAGACCGTACCTTACGGTGTTCCTTTGATTTCTCTATCTCTCATCAAACTGTCCTTATGTGTGTGACCCTGTAGGATTTCGTAACGTTGGTAATTATATTAAATTATATATTTAACATAATAAACAGTAAGCGGTATCTAGCAACACATCACTGCTACCCAAGTCACGAAAATGTCATGTGATCTGACAAAACCTTTTTCGTGATAATATATGTTTGTACAATTACCCTTTTGCCCCTATGTCTATATTGAACACAAGGCATACACTGTGTTATCCTTGTCCAGTTCAATATTGGGCCCTTAGACATTTCTCCTGTTATGCAGGATTGGCAAATTCCATCTAGGACACTCATGTCCCTCAGCATGCTTCGTGGAGTGCCCATCAACTGTCTTTATGATCATCCAGTTACGGATAATGTTTGATCAGCAATAAAGCACCCGACTCTACATCTAGGGTCCATAGTGGTTTCAGGTCGAAGGGTGGTAATACACCATTATCACCATGAGAATAACTTATGACACTTTGCATAACATACTATGTAGTATTCTCATAGCGGTTCAATCCGGTATAAATATTACTCCTAATATTTATACCTATGTCAAGACTTGATAACTCTTTATCCATGATCCATGAAATGTGATCATCAGTCTATCTTCATAATAGTCTCAATGCTTTTAATGTTATCCCACTTTGCAATAAAGCTTGACTACGGATATTTTAAGAATAATGTCTTTATGTTTAATGGGATCTCATGATTAAGTCACACTTAACATTTCATTAAACAGACTAACTATTCTAGGGACTTTATTATTCTGAAAGACAAACATAATAAAGAAATGCCTTTTATTATTAAACGAATAATCCGATACAAGTACCAAAAAGTATTGGCCTCTAGGGCTTACACCAACACATATTGCATATCATCCTCCAGTTAGCCAGAGTTCTGATCCAACCTTTGTTTCCTGAAGGTGATTACCCGGAGTTTGGACTGAGCAGCTGTTGATTGTCAGAAGACGACCTAGGGGTTGAGTAGATTTGAGCAGAATCGAGCATTGAAGTCAGCTGAAGATTGTTGGTAGCTATGTCTGAAGGAAATTTCCAGTCTCCTAATACCTTGACGGGGTTCACTATGACGTCCAACCCTCTGTATGATTCTATGGAAGACTTCCCGCAAGCAAACAACGTTACTGCAGACCAAGTTGTACAGCCTACTGTTGAGAACCGAGATCGACATGAGCAGTTTGTTGCCCGAAATGAACGTCCTCCTCCTGTTAACAATCAAGGTGTTGTTTTCCCTGTGATGAATTACCGAAGAGATATTCCAATAGCCAGGATCGTAGATCCAAGAGCTCTTGAGACGGATAGAAAACTCCGAGCGTTGGAAGAAGGAATGAAAGCTTTGAAAATGAAAGATGTTGTTAACCTGGATGCTGCAGACATGTGTTTGGTTCCTGACCTGGTGTTGCCTTATAAGTTCAAAGTGCCGAAATTTGAGAAGTACACGGGAGATAGCTGTCCGAAGCAACATTTGATGATGTTCTGTCGAAGAATGACTTCGTTTGTGCGAGATGACAAATTGATGATCCATTGCTTTCAAGATAGTCTGATTGGGGCATCTTTGAGGTGGTATATGCAGTTAGAGAGAAATCAGATTCAGTCATGGATGGATTTAGCCAGAGCTTTTCTGAAGCAGTACGATTATAACCTAGACATAGCTCCCCATCGCATGCAGTTGCAAGAATTGTCTCAAGAGAACAATGAACCTATCAGGAAGTATGCTCAGAGATGGAGAGAATTTGCTGCTAGAGTGCATCCACCGCTTTTGGACCGAGAGTTGACAAGCATGTTTGTAGATTCCCTACAAGATCCGTACTTCGAAAGACTGCTCGGACTTCCATTAAGTTTCTCTGACGTGGTAACATTAGGAGAACGCCTTGAGTATGCCATAAGAATTGGGAAAATTCAGATTACTTCAAACGATCAAGCTGGTGAAACTGAATATCCTTGTGACTATCAGAATGAAGAAGGAGTTGTGATCAATGCAGTCATGCCAGGTGTTGGGTATCCTCGAGATGAATCAGTGAAATCTGTTGGATCAGTATCTTCTATGCCTTGTTATGCTGAACAGACAGCCGTGCCTAGGGCACCATATCAGGAATCTTATGTCGCTTCTATTGCAAATCAGCAAACTCGTGGTCGAGGTTATCAGAATCAACGTCAGAATCAGAATCGGCCTCGCAACAACTCGGAACGAAGGAAAGCTCCTTCTCACCCAGTGCCTATGCCGTATAGCCAGCTGCTACCATCTTTGATCCAGAGTTCTTTGGTGGAACCTAAAGCTCTTAAGCCAGTTCCAGAACCTTACCCTCCTGGGTACAATCCCCACGTTGAGTGTGGTTACCATGGTGGCTCTCCCGGGCATTCGACAGAAGATTGTAAAGCATTTCAGGCGAAAGTACAACAGTTGATCGACCAAGATCGCATTTCCTTTCGAGAAGGACTTCTGTTTGTTCATACCAACCGCTCAGCTGTCTAAGCTCGTAGACTTGGAAGGTATTCCCCAGCAAAGGAGCCAGTGATTCAGACAGGCGGGCGCCTCGACCTTGGCAGTCCTCAGACTTTATATCATTTGCATTTGTAGTTTCTTTTCTGTTAGTTACTACTTGCTTTTAAACATTGTATGTTTCGAATGGTAATAATAATACAGTGAATATGCATTTTCTGAATTAATCATGTCGTTGTCGCTCATTTATTGCATTACACTGACACTCGCATTTTATTCGCCACACTTTATCACTGTGACTAGCAAAGATTGAAGGGAGGATGACGAAAATAAACTCATAACCGATGATCGTATGCTTTCAGATAAGACCTTACTGATGACGTACAAGGCATTATTTCAAATCCCCTAAACACTGGAGATATAAGGAGTTAGTCCCTTGTTAACCACTTCGAGCCAGGAAGTAGAAGTTTTTTCGGACTTTTAAACCCTCACATCTTAACCCGGGGCAGGGTAGTTGTCAGTTAGCTTGATCGAGCATTCAAGTCTTACAGAGGAGTGTTGTCTTTCGAGGACCAATCAGTTTACACCTTTCAATGGGTTAAACCTCACCAATCAGGAGTGAGACAGTTACAATCCTTTCGGAGCAATCAAGACAACCAGTGTCACACGACTTTGTTCCAAAAGAAAGAAAGAGAAAGCCCGCTAAGTAAAAAGAAAGAAAAAGCTGGAAAGCTAATACTTAGGCAAAAATCAGGGCGCCCCGCTGGACTTCAAAAGAAAAAACGAAAAGAACTCAAAGGGAGTCAGTCCAGGCAAAAATGAGGGAATCAAAAGAACGAAAAAGAAGGGATATCAATAGAAATTTTTTCCCCAGCGAGTCACAAAGTCGTGTACACAGACACCGAAAGCGAAGAAGGAGTAACTATCACTTCGGAAAAGCCTTGTGAGTTCCTTAATTGTGGTTCTTACCATTCAACATACCTCTCGAAGAGGCGAGCGCTTGTGCCAGGTTAACTGAACTTTAGGATCGGAGATCATCACGTAGAAGGGGTGAGTACAAAGCAAAATTTGAGCCAAATATCCTTTATTTCACGAACCGTGAACCCGACCACGATACAACCCTTAAAAGAACTAATTGAGGTAGGGTTTATTCTGAGAGCGCATTACGATAAGGTTGAGTAACCTGACTCCTTCTTGACTTGCTAGTCACATCCTTGTTGTATTTTTCACTGATCAAACCGCGTAAGCACTACGTTTGAACTCTGGTTCATTCGTCACTCACAATCATGACATGTAAATGAGTGACAGCTCAAAATTTTTTCAAAATCTGCATAACCACTGCATTAAGATTACCATTCGTAAATAGACAGTTTTAATTGCAGGTTAGTAGTTGGCATGAAAGAAATTCCAATAGGGAATAATCAAGCAGGACTGAGTAATTTAGTAGTCTGAACCAGGATGGTGGATGTTATGAAGACCAGTGAATCCGGGGCATGGACTTCCAGTGAGTTCGGAATCAGTTAGTCTGAGGACAAGTCCCGAAGCTTCGGTTGATCAGGGGCAGTTTATTTGAGAAGCAGTTGAGCAGAAGTGAGTCTTCTCGAGAAACAATCAGGGGCAGTTATACAGAGTGTGGAGATTTGAAAGCAGATACTTCAGGTGAATAATCAGATCGGGTTAAGTCGCTAGAACGCTCAATCAGGGGCAAGGCACCGCAGAGAATGTTGAAACCAGCTGGGTTGATAGGGGTTTAATTGAGGTTGAATTCTTTTGTCGTATAGATATCGGGGCAAGTAATCTCGAGGTCACCTTGTAGAGAGCTATTCAGAGCAGTAATCCCAAGAGTTAGATTGGGGCAAGTTACGTGTACTGGGGCAAGTTGTTCAAGCCAGTCTTTTTATCCCCAGCTGAGTGTACTGGGGCAAGTTGTTCAGGCAGTCTGTTTATCCCCAGTCAGAGTTGAGTATCGGGGAATCGTGTCATTACTCTTATCAGAAAACCATTAGCATTCCGAAAAAGGCCTTGCTGTCGTTGGGTCATCGACCTGCAGTTTAACCTGTTGCGTGTCAGTAACCAGTCGTTTCCAAAGTCCAGTTCTCGCCTGGAAAACCGGTAACCAATTCTCGTCTAGCCCACCCTTCCGTAAGCATCAGTTCCCGTCTGGTGTAGTTTATTGTAACCAGTTCTCGTCTGCCCCACCCTTCCGTAAGCATCAGTTCCCGTCTGGTGTAGTTTATTGTAACCAGTTCTCGTTTGGGTCACCGTTTCTTCAGGTGTTGTATCAGTTCTCGTCTGGTACATGTCGTTGTGAAACCAATTCTCGTCCGATAACCTATTTTCCTATCAGTTATCGCCTGGTAGTCTACCTTTGAATGCTAGTTCTCGTCTAGTATTTTCCATATCTTCCATTGTGTACATAATCCATGTTTATCCTAAACCAGAAAAACAAAAACCTAAAGGTATCTGACACAGTAATTCCCAATGACTCGCCAGTTGTCATGTTCCCCGATGCGAAGCTCAACGAATACCAGTTCTCCGATTAATGTTTGAATTCCTCTTGGATGTTGTTAAATCAGAATTGCTACTCTTCAGCAAATGAAAGTCGTGTATTATCCCCGGAAGAGTTGAGATTGTATTGCTACCCCGTATCAGAGTAGGATCAGGAGTATCCCCAGCAGATTAAGATTGATATCCTTGATAGTAGGGGCATTTCCAGCAGTGTGCTGCGCGCAATCAACCCCAGTTTGGATCAATCCCCGCAGAGCACAATCAGTTGCCAATGGTTCGAAGAGAGCATCCCCAAGCAGAGTTGTTTTTCTTTCTCCCCAAGTAGGGTTGCTTTTCCATTTCTCCAGCAGGACGGTTATCCCCCAGCGGATTTGGTTTCCCTTTTCCAGCATTTATTTTGCTGAGATAATTCTGTGATACCAGGTTACCTTCAGTGGAGTTGACTTTGCCTGTGGCATTTATTTTACCAAGTGGTTGCAGACCTGGTGTTCTCTGGCAGCTAGAGCTTACATTAGCATTTGCATATATCGTCAGATTTACATCTATCAAAATGCATAGCATATTCATGCCGTACGGGGCATTACATTTACAAATACATAGCATATTCATGCCGTATAGGGTATTGCAGTTACGAACGCATAACATTTACATGTCATATATGACATTGCATCATTTCAAGCATACGCATGTCGAAACATAGACCAGGGTGGGTACTTATTGGCTTTCGAATTGTTTGGTTAAGCTTCTCTTCTCCATCAGCGGAGTGATTTCTTCACATTTGGTTGTTACGTCAGCATCGGGAAAAAAACAACAAAGATTGACACATATCAAACTTCTGAAGCTGCCGCCTTCGTCGAAATAGGTGCCAGGCAGTTCAATTCAGAATTCCCCAGGAGAGTTTCCTCAGGTTCGCCGTGAACCATGACTCGACAGAAAAGATCCCATAACAGATGGGAAGGTGTTTGCTTTTTGAGGCATTATTCCGAAGAATCAGTATCTGTGGCGTCACACTGGTGATTGATGTTGGAAAAAAAACAGCAGAAAATTTATCAGATAATTGACCAGTTGTTGCCGTGACAATCAGACTTCAGTTTATTAGACGCTATTTCTCAAGCAGTGTTGCAGTTTATTTTGCGGTTGGCAAATTTCAGGGTTCCATTTGTATTCAACCATCTTCTACCTTTGAATAATTAAAGGCTGGGCGCTCTTCAACCATTCAGGTCCAAGCTGCTTGAATAGGGGCAGCTGTTGCACCCTAAAATTTGACCAACCGGGCCCTACCTTTGGTTTATGTTTCGACGCACATTCGCATTCGCATTCGCATACGCATACAGTACATTTTTCAGTATATTGAGTTTACAGGGATTACAACCCTTTTTCACATTTCAGGGGGTTCCAGACCCGTGTAAATAATCAGAGGTTATTTTTGCGAAGATTGTGCGCTTCCCGGGTGTTTTCAGCTCGCGTTGTAGTTTTTGAGGACATTCTTGTGTCCAGGTTTTGTCGCTAGGTCCGCTCCGATCTCGATCTCCTCTTTAATTGAATAAATTGCATTTTGTGGCTTTATTAGGGTTTTATTGGCTTTTTTTCTACCTTTTAATAGATGTTAATGTTTTTAGGATATTTCTTCTTAATAAATAATAGAGTTTCCTCTTAGAATTTAATAGGTTTCATATTGTTAATAGAATAGTAACTAGATAATCTAGAATATTAGGATATATTTCCTTTAATAGGTCTTTTAATAGATAATAGATATTAATTAGTTTAGTAGATTTTAATTAGGGATTTTAGAATATTAGATGTTAATAGATCTTTGTAGAATTTTAGATTAATTAGGTTTTAATTAGTTTAATTTTTAGTCTTAAGTGAGTCCATTAATCCATCAGTTTAGTGTAATGATTCCTTAGATTAGGATTAATTGTTTTTATTATTTTTTTTAATCCATTTAATCTTCATTTCCCTTAATTTCCCGTGTTAAGCCATGTCATTATCATTTCCAACCATATTATTTTACGTTTAATTTCCATTAGTCAAATTAATTCATTTTAGCGTTTTGTTAACCATTGTTAATCCTCCATATTAATCCATTCATATCATGTTAATTGGCACTTGCATTAATCCTTTGCATTTCTAGTAATCATTTAGCTTTATTAATCCACGTTAATACGCCATTAGTCCATTTTAATTTTTCAGAGTTTCTAACTGGGCCTTATTATCAAATTCATCCAAAGCCCATTCATAGAGGTCCAGAAAATATCACATGTGGTATAAATATTCAGTAACACGTGTTACAAGCAGAAGGCCCCACCCGTTTCGCTGCATGCGTGCCAACACTTCACCCACTAACTCTCCCCCAGTCCCACGGGTAACGCATGCACACAACCCCTCCACTACCCCTGCCACTTGTCTCCACCACAACCTTCACCGGTTGCATGGCCGGCGGCCATGCAACCACCGCCTCCAACCGTCTCCGGCACCTCTAACTTACTCCGGCCACCGTCTGTTTCGCCGGAAAGCCAGAAAACGCCAAAAGCCCAGAATTCTCCAATTTTCCTCCAATTTCTCCGATCCACAATCATCTTCCTCCTCCAATCCATCTTCGTCACCGATCGATAACCTCCAGTAAACTTCTATCGTTGTTCATCATCACCATGGATCTTCACCAACAAATCTTCAGAGCGCTCATCCGTTTCGTTTTTTCAGAAATCGCCGTGGATTCATCGCTCATCTTCAAGATCTTCAAAGATCTTTGAAGATCATCTTCATCAACAGTGCTACTCTCCAGAAGACCGCGCTCAAATTCCCCAGTATTCCTCAAAATATTCTTCAGGAAATCCAACACATTCGTCATCATCCTTCAAGAACGAACCTCCAGTTCACCAGCTTCAAACGCACATCATCAAGAACTTCAACAGATCCATCAACAAGGTTCGTAAACCTTCATCGTTTCTCAAGATCGTTGCATCTTCGTAAGATTTCTCAAGATCTCTTTTACATGGAAAAACTCCGATAGCTCATCTTCAGCTTGTTGAGATTCTTGCAATCAGTTGATAACAAGAACATTTTGATGTTGTTTGCTTTGATTCGCGTTTCGTTCTGCTAAGGATGATTGAGTTGAAGAGGCTTTCAGCAAGACGGATTGAACGGAGAGCGGCGAGGTAAGGGAGACGGAAGAGTTTGGTCGGCGGCGGAAATGGGGAGAGATAGACAGAACTAGGGTTTCTGTGGGACGGGAAAGAGGAAGGAGTGAACGTTGTTTGGACTGGGTGATTGGGCCTTGGGCCCAATTGTTTCAATTTCTGATCCACACCATGCGTTCTCCTTGCAACACCCCCCCTGCTGTGTGTCTTTGGCAATGGGCCAAGCCCAACTTGTTTTCTGGGCTACACCCTCCGTTCACGTCCGCACCCTCCCCTGTTTTTCTTTTTTTTCTTATGTTTTTGTTGGGCTGGGCCCAATTCCAGTGGTTTTTTGTTACTGCTTGTAATTCCCCCTTTGTACCAGTGTACCCCCCTCCCTTTATATTTTCTTTTATATTTTTTCTATATGGTTTTATGAGAAAAGAAATAAAAAAAGAAGATATTGAATAAAAGAGAAAAGGAAAAAGGGTGAAAATGTAGAAAAAAATATAGAAAGAATATATGAAAAATATTATGGAAAAAAATGGAAAAAAGAATATTGAGAACAAAGAATAAAAATATTTGAAAAGAGAGAAAAGAATATGAAAAGAAAAGAATATTAAAAAGGAAAAATAAAGAAAATGAAAAAATATTAGTTTGTCGAGTTAATATTTTTCTTTTAGGATATTTTCTTCATAGGAGTATATTTTACACTTTTAGGGATAGTTTTAGAAGTCCACTTGTTAGGGGACTATTTTCCATTTGATTTTTTCCAGGATAGTTTTTAGGAGTTTATTGCCAGTATTCAATCATTGTAACCATTTTTCAGAATGTTAATAAAACGAGATTTGAGCTGTGGTCCCGAAGTAGCCGAACTACAGCTGCTCTGATTTCTCGTACCAGACGAGAATATGTAGGCATAGGATGCGATATCCTAGCGAGCACACTAACAACTAATTTTTCTGTTCTCTCGCTGCTGTGCGATCGAGACTTTCCCGCTGACGACTGACGTTACCCCTTTCTCTTGCCCGAGTGCATTTGAGACCAGACCGTAGCTTTTCCCATAGGTTCCCGTACCTTTAAAACCAGTTTAATTTCTCATTGTTGTGTGAGAACACCCTGATTAGCCGTAGTTAGCCTGAACTACGTCAGCTCTGATCTTTCATGCAGTGTGGAAGTACGTAGGCACAAGACGCGAGGTCTTGGCGAGCCAATTTCCCCGTAGTCCCGAACTACGTTGACTCTGACTTTCTCTCTTGAGAATACGTAGGCATGGAGTGCGACGCTCTATCGAGTCAATTCCTTTCCGTTTAGATTTAGAAGCCGTAGATAGATTGTTTTTGCATCCTTTAGACAACCCAAGCAAGCGTGGATTCCATCGAGTACGATGGACGTGAGGGGTGCTAATACCTTCCCCTTGCGTAACCGACTCCCGAACCCAGGTTTTGGTTGCGATGACCATACCTTTCCCGTTTTTTGCGAGGTTTACTCCGAGCGTTTCCTTTCCCTCCGTTGGGATAAATAACGCACGGTGGCGACTCTTCTGTCAGCCGGCGCCGATTTTCGCAGTAGCGACACACGCATACGCACACGCGCACACACAGACAAATACACGCGCGCGCGAATCCGCACACACTCACATTCACACGCGTGCGCACATATACACATACACGCACGCACGTACCCACAGACACACACGCACGCACGCGTGCACGAACGTATTCATGCACGCACGCACACACGCACACACAGACACCCACCCACAAACACACACACACATGCACACACACATACACACGCGTGCGCACACTCTCGTTCTCTCTCACACACAAATACACACACGCGCGTGTGTGCACATGTTAGATCCCATTTAGATTAGATATTTGGTTTCTTTTTGGTAGTATTTTCACTCAATTTTATCTAATAATGTTTGATTTCGTAGTTGAATTGGTTTAGTTTGATTTTATGCGATCCAAGCGAAGAATGTTTGTAATATTGCTGTTAGTGTGCAGGATTGACACTATTAAGAGCATTTGGGATCAAGGCAAAGCAGTTGGGAGATGTTGCAAATCAAGACATTCGCCTGGCGAGCCACAGCGAGTGCCAGCGAATATTCGCCAGGCGAGTGCAGGCGAACTGGGGCGAATAAATCAGATTTAACTCCCAGACCCAAAGGATAGGAAGTTCGCCAGGCGAAGGTTCCAGCGAAGCTTCGCTACCATTCGCCTGGCGAAGGTGCTGGCGAAGAAGTGGTAGCTTTCCTCATGCAGATTCCAGTAGCAAAACCACCCAAAGTTCGCCTGGCGAGTGAAGCCAGCGAATGTTCGCCCGACGAGTATTTATTCGCCTGGCGAATGCACGATTCCTAAGGGCGGTTTGCTGATCAAAGGCACTTTGAAGTGCCATGTTAAGTTGGTTCGCCGGGCGAATGAATGCCTTCGCCAGGCGAATGTGCGCAGACAGCACATCATTTTTACTTTATTTGTTGCTCTATTTAGCCCATACTTGGTACTTCAAAGTGGGGAATTTTGCAAAATCAAAAAGAAGACATTATTGGATAGCTCTAGAACCCTAAATACTTGAGTTCTTCTTCATCTTTACTATTTTTGGTAATCAAGAGAAGTGGAAGCACATCCTTCATTGTTTCTTCAAAGTGGATGTTCTTCATCTTCTCCTTTCTTCTTGTTAAAGCTACCATGAAAATGTGTAGCTAAACTCATCTTTTGTCAAGGTTAGATGTAGGTGATTATTAAACTTTATATGTGTATGGATGATCATCATTTGTAAACTCTTGGATGATTAATATATGGTGAAAACTTTGTTTCATTTACAATCTTTTGTGTTGGTTGATGATTGAGAAATATTTTCCAACTCTAGACCTAGGTTTTCATCCTTCTCTTTTCTTGAGCTAGAGATAGTCTTGAAATGTTTTGTTCACTTATAATGTTGAACTTTAAAGTTGTCATTTGATAGATTGTGTGAGAGATCAACAATGGATCAAAATGGTAAATCTCACAATATGAGTTAGAGATAATCATATAGAGAGGATGTTGTGGATGTATTGATCATTAAAAGGAGTTTGTTAAATGTTGATTGGAAATATGCATGCAAAGTGATTACTGAACCCTAACTTTGGCAATATTTATTAAAACCGTTCGAATCATTATTTTATCGCATTTATTACTCACATGCAAAAGTTACCATTGTTTTAAAACCAAACACTTTGTTACTACAAAGTTACGAATTTAACAACTGTAGAAAGGCTGCAAAATTTCATATTCCCTGTGAAGACGATAACAAAAACCCGACACTTAACCACTGTTTTAACAAAATGGCGCCGTTGCCGGGGAGTATAAATTGATATTGCAAGCATCGCAATAGTTGTTGAATTTTTAGCTTTGAATTTTTGACTTGTGCTTGTAATTTGTTTGGTTTAGTGTGCAGCCCTTGTTTATGCGAGGACAAATTCCCGAGGACCAACTCCTTTTTGATCCCGAAATCAAGAGGACCGCGAGAAGATTGAATAGCAAAACAAGACGAAGGAGGCAACTTGCGAAGCAAAGCCGAGAACAAGGAGAAAGTTCTTCTACTACAACACCACCAATACATTTCACACCAGTTATGGCAGAACCACCACCACCACCACCTCCAGTTTCAACTCCATGTACAAATAGTCTGAGACACACGGCTCAGTTCGCACGAAATCTCCAAAATGGAAGACAAGCGGAGATGAAGACAGGGATCCTTGCTCTAGTCTATCAAAATCCTTTCACAGGATTAGACCACGAGGACCCATTCACACATCTTACCAAGTTCTATGAGATTGCGGGCGCAACTGGAGCTACTGAGGCTGATGAAGAGTCATTGTTCAGGAGACTATTCCCTCACTCCCTAATTGGGAAAGCGAAAGAGTGGTATCTTGATCAATCAACGACAATTATGACGGACTGGAATTTATTGGAGGAGAAGTTCCTTGAACGGTTTTTCCCACATAACCGGTTCATGGAAGCTAAGACGGCAATCGCGGTATTTTCCCAAGGAGCGAATGAATCGCTAAACGAAGCCTGGGAGCGCTACAAGTCCATGTTAATAAAGTGCAAAGGCCATGGTTTCGATGAGCTTACTCAAGTGCATATTTTCCGCAACGGACTCCTTTCGGTTCACAAGACCTTATTGGATGCCACGGCGGGGGGATCTTTGATGTCAAAGAGTGCCGATGATGCAACATCTATTATAGAAAAGATGGCACTTAATGATCATCAAGGGAACCATAACCGAGGGGTAACTCAAAGAAAATCGGGAGTGCTCGAGTTGGGGACGAATGATGCAATTCTTGCCCAAAACAAGCTCATTTCACAACAAGTGGAACTTTTAACTCAACAAATCAAGGGGTTGAAAGAACCATCAAAAGCTAAACAAATAGCTTGTTGTGAACTTTGTAAAGGAGAACACGATACCGGATTTTGTCCGCCTCCCGGATTTGAAGAAGTTAACTACATGGCAAACCAAAGAGATTATCAACAAAGGCAACCTCAACAACAACAACCATATCAACATCCTCAACAACAACACCAACAAAACTATCAAGGTAATCAAGGATACCAATCTAGAAGTAACTACCAAAATAACCAAGGTTTTGGAGGTGGTAACTCTAACCGTCAAAATCCATATGCACCTCAACAACCGCCGGTTGCAACTTCTAAGCTAGAAGATACATTGACGCAGTTCATGCAAATGTCTATAGCAAATCAAAAAAGTAATGATGCGGCGATAAAAAATCTTGAAACTCAAGTTGGGCAACTCGCTAAGCAATTAGCGGAACAACAAGTCGGACCATCTTTCTCGGCAAATACGCAAACAAATCCGAAGGAGCATTGTAAGGCGATAAGGACGAGAAGTGGGAGGGAGTTGATTGACGAGAGTAAAAAAAGAGAGGTGGAGAAAAAAATTGATGAGAAACTTGATGGAGAGGTTGGTGAATGGAGTGAGGAGGAAATGGAAAATAATGAAAAAAATGGTGAAGTTGAAAAAGAAAAAAAGGTTGAAGTTGAAAACAATACAAATGAAGTAGTAGAAAATAACGAAAGTGAGAAAGTGAAAGTGGATGAAGTGAAAAAGCAGAGAGAAAGAAACGCAAGAGCGTCTAGAGGGAAGGAGGTAGTGAGCACTACTCCGATTCAAAATTTACCGTATCCTCATTCCCCATCTAAGAGAGAAAATGAACGGTATTACGCCCGGTTCATGGATATTTTCAAACAATTGCAAATCAACATTCTGTTCGCCGAAGCTTTGGAACAAATGCCGAAGTATGCCAAATTCATGAAGGACATACTTACGAAAAAGCGGAGGTACACGGAGCCGGAAACAATAGTACTAGATGCAAGTTGTAGCGCCATCATTCAACGTACTCTACCAAGAAAGGAAGTTGATCCGGGTAGAGTCACATTGCCGGTTACCATTGGTGACTTTTATGTGGGAAAAGGATTAATTGATTTGGGGTCAAGCATAAATCTTATTCCTTTGTCTATTGTGAAAAAGCTTGGCAACATTGAGATTAAAGCCATCCGAATGACGTTACAACTAGCCGATAAGTCCACTACTCATCCTCATGGAGTAGCTCAAGACGTGTTGGTAAAAGTGGACAAGTTCTTTTTTCCGGTGGATTTTATCGTGATCGATATGGAGGAAGATGATGATGCGCCTTTGATTCTTGGAAGGCCTTTCATGAAAACCGCTCGGATGATGATTGATGTAGATGACGGTTTGATGAAAGTGAGAGTACAAAACGAAGAGGTCACTTTTGACCTTTTTGAAGCAATGAAGCATTCAAAGGACAAGCATGATAGTTTCCGAGTTGACGTAATTGAGGAAGCAACCGATGAAGTTGCAAAGCATGTTCACAACATCACTCCTATTGAGCTAGCCCTTAACGACTCCTTTCAAGTGTTCACTCTTGAAGAAGAGGAAGCTCTAGATGAATGTTTGAGAGAGCTAGATAGTCTTAAGGATTTGCACCCATGGGAAGTGGAGGAAGAAGTCTTAAAAAAGAGGACAAGGATGAAAAGCCAATCATTGAATTGAAGGACTTACCAAGTAATTTGAAATATGCATTTTTAGATGAAACCAAGGAGAGCCGGTTATCATTAGCAACCTCTTGTCAAAACATGAAGAAACTCTTTTAATTGATGTGTTGAAGAAAAATCAAGAAGCAATGGGATGGACTCTTTCCGATCTAAAAGGAATTAGTCCTTCTTATTGTATGCACAAAATTTTAATGGAGGAGGATTTCAAGCCGGTAGCTCAACCGCAACGCCGTTTGAATCCTACAATGAAAGGGGTTGTTAGGAAAGAAGTTGTAAAGCTTTTGGATGCGGGAATGATCTACCCGATCTCGGATAGTCCTTGGGTGAGTCCGGTACATGTGGTTCCTAAGAAGGGAGGCATTACCGTAATCCGCAACGAGAAAAATGAGTTGATTCCCACAAAGATAGCAACGGGGTGGAGGATGTGCATAGACTATAGGCGGTTAAATACCGCAACTAGAAAAGACCACTTCCCACTTCCGTTCATGGACCAAATGCTAGAGAGACTTTCGGGACAAGAATTCTATTGTTTTCTAGATGGCTATTCCGGATACAACCAAATTGCGGTTGACCCGGCCGATCACGAGAAGACCGCATTCACATGTCCATTTGGAATATTTGCCTACTGCAAAATGCCATTTGGATTGTGTAATGCGCCGGCAACTTTCCAAAGATGCATGCAAGCCATTTTTGCCGATCTTATAGAGAAGACAATGGAAGTTTTTATGGATGACTTTTCGGTGTTTGGAGGATCATTCGGTTTATGCTTGGAAAATTTGAAAATTGTCCTTGAAAGGTGTGTGAAGACCAATCTAGTGCTAAATTGGGAGAAGTGCCACTTTATGGTTACGGAGGGGATTGTTCTCGGCCACAAAGTCTCGTCAAAAGGACTAGAGGTGGATCGTGCAAAGGTAGATGTGATAGAGAAATTGCCTCCTCCATCTAACTTAAAGGGAATCAGAAGCTTTTTAGGGCATGCCGGTTTCTACCGGCGATTCATCAAAGACTTTTCAAAGGTGGCTAGACCTTTGAGCAATTTGCTCGCCAAAGACCAGGTATTTCTCCTTACTGATGAATGTTTAGAAGCCTTTGAGATATTAAAAAAAAAGTTAGTCACCGCTCCAATCATAGTCGCTCCAAATTGGAATTTCAATTTTGAACTGATGTGTGACGCTAGCGACTATGCTATCGGAGCGGTGCTTGGCCAACGGAAAGAAAAAAAATTTCATACCATACACTATGCGAGCAAAGTTCTTAATGAGGCTCAAGTTAATTACGCCACAACAGAAAAAGAATTGCTCGCAATAGTGTATGCTCTCGAAAAATTTCGGTCATATCTCATTGGCTCGAAAGTTATTGTTTACACTGATCATGCGGCGATCAAATTTCTGCTAACCAAGCCGGATTCTAAGCAAAGGCTTATCCGGTGGATCCTTTTATTGCAAGAATTCGATGTTGAAATTAAAGACAAAAAAGGATCCGAAAATGTGGTAGCAGACCATTTGTCTCGCCTTGTCAACACTGAGGTGACTACCTTAGAACAGGACATCCGAGAAGAGTTTCCAGACGAAAAACTTTTTAAAGTGCAAGTGAGACCGTGGTTTGCGGATTTCGCAAACCACAAGGCGAGTGGTTTCGTGCCGCTCGACCTAACTCCCAACCAAAAAAGGAAATTCTTATCGGATGCCAAGTACTATGTGTGGGATGATCCATACCTGTTTAAGCTGGGAGGTGATAATTTGTTGAGGCGATGTGTTACGGGTGATGAGGCCCAAAGTATCCTATGGCACTGTCACAATTCGCCTTATGGCGGGCATTTTAATGGGGCAAGAACGGCGAATAAAGTCCTTCAATCGGGATTCTATTGGCCTTCTATTTTTAAAGACGCAAATGCTCATGCGCAAAATTGTGATAGTTGCCAAAGGATAGGTGGTATTGGAAAGAGAGATGAGATGCCTCTTCAAAATATTCAAGAGGTGGAGTTGTTTGATTGCTGGGGCATTGACTTTGTCGGACCATTCCCACCATCTTTTGGAAATGAATACTTATTGGTGGCTGTTGATTATGTGTCTAAGTGGGTTGAGGCGATTGCCTCACCGAGAGCGGATGCTAAGACGGTAATAAGTTTTTTAAAAAGAAATATTTTTTCCCGTTTTGGTACCCCTCGAGTGTTGATAAGTGACGGAGGATCACACTTCTGCAATGCACCGTTAGAAAAAGTCTTACAACATTACGGTGTAACGCATAAGGTGACAACTCCGTATCACCCACAGGCTAATGGTCAAGCCGAGGTCTCAAATAGAGAGATAAAAAAAATTCTGGAAAAAACTGTGTCTAACTCTAGGAAGGATTGGTCACAAAAATTGGATGAAGCTTTGTGGGCGTACCGCACGGCCTATAAAGCTCCAATTGGGCTAACTCCATTTCAATTGGTTTTTGGTAAAACCTGCCATTTACCGGTTGAAATGGAGCACAAGGCCTTGTGGGCTTTAAATTTTTTAAATTTTGATCAAGAGCTAGCCGGTGATAAAAGGAAAGTGCAACTTCTTGAGCTGGAAGAGATGCGCAATGCCGCATACCACTCAAGTTGGTTGTACAAAGAAAAGGTGAAAAAGTACCACGACAAAAAGCTCCGCAAGAAAGAATTCGCATCCGGGCAGCTTGTGCTGTTGTTTAATTCCAGGTTGAGGCTTTTCCCTGGAAAATTAAAATCCAAGTGGTCCGGACCTTTCCGAGTCAAAGAAGTCAAATCTTTCAGAGCGGTGGTAATTGAGGATTTGGAAAAGAAAGACAGCTGGACTGTAAATGGTCAGCGCCTCAAGATATATCTCGGCGGTCAGGTGAACCGAGACAGCTGTGCGTATCTTCTTGATGGTCCGTTGTGAGCATCATGGACCGTCGAGCTTATCCGACGTTAAACAAGCGCTTGTTGAGAGGCACCTCAACATTGTAAGTATTTACCCTTTTTATGTCATTTTATGCAATTTTGGAAAGTGTTGGAAGTGGACTAGTGAAGTGGGCAATGCAGTGGAACTAAGCAAAACCTGTCATGTTCGCTAGCATTCGCCTGGCGAATGAAGGCGAGTATTCGCCTAGCGAGCCTTAGCGAGCTTTCGCTGGCATTCGCCTGGCGAATATACGGTATCAGGAAAAAAAATATAAAGGGCCACCTGGACCCAAAAACCGTTTCACCTTTTCATTGCATCAGAAACCCTAAACGGTTTTCTTCTGCCTCACTCTCACAATCCCTTCCAACATTCTTTCAATCCTTTGCTGCAGATTCATCACTAGCAATCCAAAAGGGTAAGTGTTCTTGTTTCCCTTTTTCAATTTATGTTTTGTTTGGTTTAGTGTGCAGCCCTTGTTAGGTCTTGTTCTTGTACTTCTAGGCAAATATATTTTTGTTCCAAATTTGTTTAGGATTCGAACTTCTGCATTGGGAAATTAGTGTTTGCATGTTAAACCCTTTTCGATTTTCTGTGGAAATTTGCCATTGCATGTCAAAATTACATCTGGTAATGAGATGGTGGTAGAACATCCTTGTTTTAAAGAATAAAACCATTGCAGAAGTTCTGGTTGTGTGTGCATTTTCGCACCTTCGCTGGCATTCGCCTGGCGAAGGGAAGCGAAGCTTCGCCAGGATTCGCCCGGCGAACCTAGGCGAACGCTGCAATATGTTTTCTTTTCTTACTGTGATTTGTTTTATTTCGTTTAACATGTTTGTTTGCTGTGTTGTTGGCTGTTTTGTTGTGTTGTGTTTGCAGAATGGGACCTAGAATGACCAACCCTCTAAAAAGGAAGGCCACCACCTCTCGCACGGTTCCAATCCGTTTCGATTAGGACCGTTTCAGAGGAGCCACGCACGCTGCCCGTTACGAAGCTCTTGAGAAGCGGAACATTGTCCCTGAAAAAAGGTTTAATCTGAGTGACACCGGCGACTACCGCACCATTGAGGCTCTTTTCGCGGCAAAGAGGTGGCACCGGGTGATGACTCCACTTGACGGCTACAACGCCGAGATAGTGCGGGAGTTTTATGCAAATGCCCTCCCGGATGATGGTGAAGTTTTCAGTTGGACCTCAATGGTCCGAGGCGTTATGGTAAGATTCGATCGACGATCGATTAATGCTGTTTTGGGTGACCCTCTGACATTGACAGGTAGCCAGATTGATGACTACCACCGGGACCTTAACAAGCATCGTGATCAAGAGGCCATGACCAGAGACCTATTAGTGGAAGGCCGCGAGCCAGTGCGCAATTCATCTGGGGTTGTTGTCAGATATCTGAGAGCTGACATGAAACCATTGGTACAGCTGATCTTATTGTTTGTGCTGACAAATGTTGTACCAAGGTCCCACCATATCTCGGTGCCCGTGCCTATTGCACATCTTATCCATTCCATTTTGCTGAACGTTCAGATCGACATTGCCCGCATCATTGCGGATGAATTACGGGCTGTTGTGCTTAGTGGACGGGGCGGGATAGCGGCTCGCAAAAATGCCCCGCTAGCTTTTCCTTGTCTGATCATGTCTTTATGTGCTGAAGCTAGGGTAGACATTCCTCAGAGAAGACAGGTTACTATCCCAGCCGCGATCGACGACAAATATGTGGATAAGTTCTGTAGAGTCAAACCCGTAGCTGGTGCGAGCTCTCTCACATAAACACTACTGCTGGTGGACAGGCCAGTGGTCCTGCCGTTTCTGATCAGGCATATTCTTCTTTTAGCCCTTTCCATCAGGAAGTCTGCAACTATAACTGGGATTGGATGGCCGCTCAGCAGCGAGCCATGTGTGATATTCATGACTCGATGCAGATGTTGCAGCTTCAGATTCGCGACCCCGCCGGCACCCACTCTATGATGACAAGGGAGCAATTCCTTGCACATGCTGGATGGCCTGTGGACAGGCCTAGTTTTGGTGGGGAGGATGATGCTGGGGATGATGCTGATGAGGATGATGATGATGATGATGATGATGATGATGATGATGATGATGATGATGCTGAGAATGATGATGACGGTGGAGATGAGTATGATTTGTCTGAGGAGGATTGATTGCTCGTTTATTTCGTTGATTCACTTTGAGCTACAAAGTGAAGTTTCCTTTTTTATGTTATAGTCATTCGGTTATTTTGCAGTGTACTTTGTTTGTTGTGATGTTGTTGTACTTGTACCTTTCATGGTACTTCCGACAGTATTGGTGTTCAGTTTTTTTTATGGTTATGCATTTTATTTTTAGTTAATTGGTTTGAGTTTTTAATTATTTAATCTTTGATATTAAGTTTTCAAGTTTTAGTTTAATGTTGTGCATGAATTCTCTCAAGTGGGACGGCGATGATAGTATCGTTACCACAAAGGTGTTAACAAGGCATTTAGTGACTTTATTCTAGAAAATGTTGAGGAACTTGTTAGTTTAGGAACAACTCTTGAAACTTTGTTTCGTTTTGCAACTTTATTAATTGACATGTCATTTAGGTCCTTTACCACAAATGTAAGAAGCTTCTTGTTCTATGTACAAATGCTATGGATGAATGGTGAATGTTGTGTATACTTGTAATTCATACTTTGTCTTTTGTTTCGTATAATTTTGTGGAAGTTCTTGAGAGGATCAAGGCACTTGTTTCTGTTGAGCACAACCAGTTCTAAATTCAAATATGCCTGTGAGTTGTGAGCATTCGTAAACCATTTTGAGCCTAAACAGTTGAATCCTTGCTTAAAAAGCAAGAGTTCAAAAATCTTGTTCTTAAAACCTTGGAGATTTTTATTCATTGTTCTTTTGCTAAAAAAAAAAGTAAGAGCATTCACTTAGGGGACGAGGACAGACAAGTTGGGGAGAATGAAAGTAAGGTGGTCAAGTTTTCATAACTATTGAGAAACCAAGCAAGCATTGAAAAGAAAATATATAAAAAAAAAAATAAAAAAAAAACACTCGTTTTTGCGATTACAGTGTAGAAAAAAAATATATATATATATGAAAATATTTGCTTGTTTGGTAGAAAAGTATTGAAAAACAAAGTTAGTTGTGAAATATGAGTTGTGAAGGGTTTCAAATGAGGAACTTGTTAAACAAGTTGAAGATGTGTAAATAAGTGTAGAGTGAATGTCTCTCCTACATCGGAAATTTCGTTCAATGGCTTTATATATGTCCCTTGTTTGTTAACCCGGCCAAGCTATAACCTTTGAAGACCTTTGTGATCTTGAACTTCCATAATTTTGTGGTGAATATGTAGATATTTTATGAATTATGTAGTATTGCATTGTTCATCATTGGAGTTAATTTTTGTCCCACGCTTGCACGTGTTTTTGCTTCAATCCTTTTTCGAAGTGGAGTGTTAGAATGACTTGTCATGAGATTTAGTTGTTGCTTGAAGCATTGTTTAAAATTTGTTCTTAGAATTTAGTTCTTAAACATTATCTATTGTGGAATTATGTAATATTTTGTGACCTTGTTGCACATATTGTGTATTTGAGCCATATAGTTTCACTTGAGTTGAATTGGTCTTGAGCAAATCCTCATTTTGTTTTGAGAGGCATACTTTGCTTGAGGGCACGCAAATAGGTAGTTGGGGAGAGTTGTTAGATCCCATTTAGATTAGATATTTGGTTTCTTTTTGGTAGTATTTTCACTCAATTTTATCTAATAATGTTTGATTTCGTAGTTGAATTGGTTTAGTTTGATTTTATGCGATCCAAGCGAAGAATGTTTGTAATATTGCTGTTAGTGTGCAGGATTGACACTATTAAGAGCATTTGGGATCAAGGCAAAGAAGTTGGGAGATGTTGCAAATCAAGACATTCGCCTGGCGAGCCACAGCGAGTGCCAGCGAATATTCGCCAGGCGAGTGCAGGCGAACTGGGGCGAATAAATCAGATTTAACTCCCAGACCCAAAGGATAGGAAGTTCGCCAGGCGAAGGTTCCAGCGAAGCTTCGCTACCATTCGCCTGGCGAAGGTGCTGGCGAAGAAGTGGTAGCTTTCCTCATGCAGATTCCAGTAGCAAAACCACCCAAAGTTCGCCTGGCGAGTGAAGCCAGCGAATGTTCGCCCGGCGAGTATTTATTCGCCTGGCGAATGCACGATTCCTAAGGGCGGTTTGCTGATCAAAGGCACTTTGAAGTGCCATGTTAAGTTGGTTCGCCGGGCGAATGAATGCCTTCTCCAGGCGAATGTGCGCAGACAGCACATCATTTTTATTTTATTTGTTGCTCTATTTAGCCCATACTTGGTACTTCAAAGTGGGGAATTTTGCAAAATCAAAAAGAAGACATTATTGGATAGCTCTAGAACCCTAAATACTTGAGTTCTTCTTCATCTTTACTATTTTTGGTAATCAAGAGAAGTGGAAGCACATCCTTCATTGTTTCTTCAAAGTGGATGTTCTTCATCTTCTCCTTTCTTCTTGTTAAAGCTACCATGAAAATGTGTAGCTAAACTCATCTTTTGTCAAGGTTAGATGTAGGTGATTATTAAACTTTGTATGTGTATGGATGATCATCATTTGTAAACTCTTGGATGATTAATATATGGTGAAAACTTTGTTTCATTTACAATCTTTTGTGTTGGTTGATGATTGAGAAATATTTTCCAACTCTAGACCTAGGTTTTCATCCTTCTCTTTTCTTGAGCTAGAGATAGTCTTGAAATGTTTTGTTCACTTATAATGTTGAACTTTAAAGTTGTCATTTGATAGATTGTGTGAGAGATCAACAATGGATCAAAATGGTAAATCTCACAATATGAGTTAGAGATAATCATATTGAGAGGATGTTGTGGATGTATTGATCATTAAAAGGAGTTTGTTAAATGTTGATTGGAAATATGCATGCAAAGTGATTACCGAACCCTAACTTTGGCAATATTTATTAAAACCGTTCGAATCATTATTTTATCGCATTTATTACTCACATGCAAAAGTTACCATTGTTTTAAAACCAAACACTTTGTTACTACAAAGTTACGAATTTAACAACTGTAGAAAGGCTGCAAAATTTCATATTCCCTGTGGAGACGATAACAAAAACCCGACACTTAACCACTATTTTAACAGCACACACACTCACATTCACACACACACACACACACACACACACACACACACACATACATACGCGTGCGCACACTCACACATACACACACACGTGCTCGAACACACACACACACACACAAACAAACGCGCGTGCACACACACACACACATGCGCGAACATACACACATAGAAACACGCACACAAACACAGGCGGGCACGCATACACACGCACAAACGCGCGTGCATAGTTACACGCGCACACACACACACACACACACACGTACGCACATACACACACACACCCATACACGCATACACACGCACAAACACACGCGCGCGCTTGAAAACACACACGCAGATACACACAAACACACGCGTGTGCGTGCACACAGACATACACACACATACACACACGTGCGCGAACACACACATACACACACACGTGCGCGAACACATACATACACACAAACACACACACAAACAAACGCGGGCGCGCATACACATACACACACACACGCGCGTGCATACTTACACCCAAACACAGAAACACGCGAGCATACTTACATGCAAACACACACAAGCGCACGCGCGCGCGTGTGCACACTTATACACACACATACACATACACACACGCGCGCGTGCATACTTACACGCACACACACACACACACACACACACACACACACGCGCGCGCGCGCGTCCACACACATACGCACGCGCACACACACGCATGTACACACGCACGCATACGCACACTCTCTCACACACACACACACGTGCGTGCACACACACAAATGCGTGTGCACACACACACACACAAACACACACGCGCGTGCACACACATACGCTCGTGCGCACACTCTCTCTCACACACAAACAAAAAAACACGCGCGCGCGTGTGCGCAGACATATCAACACACGTGCGTGCGTACAAACACACACACGCGTACGCTCACACACATACACACGCTTGCGCGCACGCGCGCACACACACACGCACGCGCGCGTGTTTACTCACATGTACGTGCGCACACACACACACACGCACATGCACATACGCACACAAACACACACACACACACACACGCTTGCTCGCGCATACAGACACACACACACTCTCTCTATCTCTCTCTCTCACACACACACATGCGCACACGCACACACGCACGCGTGCGCATACACACACGCACACACACGCACACGCGCACACACGAACACATACACGCGCGTGCACAAACACACGCGCACGCACTTACATAGATGCACGAACACATACACTCGGGCACACAAACATACACACACGTGCGAGCGCACACACACAAAGACACACACGCGTGCACACGCACAGACACACGCACACACGTTTGCACACATGCATGCACGCACGCACATACTCAAACACACACACCCAAGAACACACACACGTGCGTGCACTCACACACGCACACACACATACACACGCGTGCGCACACTCACACACTCACACACACACATGCACGCACGCACACCAAACACACGCATACACACACACACAAAAACACGTGCGCACACACACCCATGCATACACACACGCGCGTGTGCACACACTCTCTCTCTCTCTCACACATACACAAACACACACACACACATACATAGACACACACACACACAGGCGCGCGCGCGCACACAAACACACTAACACGTGCGCGCGCATACACACACGGACACACACACTCGTGCGCCAACACACACACAAACACAAACACAGGTGCGCGCGTTCTCACATATACACACACACGTACGCGCACACACATACACACACGTGCGAACATGCACACATACACATACGAACACGCACGCACACACATACACACACCCACACACGAACACGTGCACCGACACACACACACACACAAACAAATGTGTGTGCAGACACACACACATGCACACACGCGCACACACACGCTCGTGCGCACACTCTCTCTCTCACACACACACACAAACGCGCGCGCATGCGCACACACATTTACACACGCACGTGCAAATAAATACACACACACGCATACGCACACACACACGCGTGCGCGCACACACACACACGCACACACACATATACGCACGCGCGTGCACCCATTCACGC
>CAWUDS030001551.1:292500-302500 GCA_963859935.3 Lathyrus sativus
CACACACACACATGAACAATCACACACATGCATGCACGCACACACACACACATACACACATACACACACACGCGTGCGTGTTCACTCACACGTACACGCACACACACACACACACACTCGTGTGCGCGCCCACATATAAGCACACACACAAACACGTGAGCGCACAACCACACACGGGTGCGCACGTGTGCACGCACTTACACACACATGCAAACTCGCCCACACACGCGCGCACACATACACACATACACATATACACACATACGCATACACACGCGCACACACGCGCGTGTTTTCACACACACGCACGTACACCTAAACACACACACACACACAAACACACACACACACATACACACACACAAACGCAGGCACGCACACACATACACACCTGCGCAGACACACACACGCACGCACGCACACACACACAAAACACACGCGCGCGTACACACACACACACACACACACACAGGCACACGCGCGCACACACACACCATCAAAAGCACGCGCGTGTGCACGCACATATCCACGTGCCCACGCGCGGGCGCATACACACACAAACACACACGCACGCGCACACAAACACACACGCATGCACACACGCACGCCTCTCGCACACACATACAGAGACGCACAAACACACACACACACACACACACACACACACACACACACTCACTCACACAGACGCGTGCGCACACACACACACGTGCGTACACGTCACACACACACACACGCACGTACGCACACACGTACTCACACCCGGACATACACACAAGCACACACGTGCACGCGCACACACACACGCACCTGCGCAGATATAGAAACACACACACACGCGTGCACACACACACAGACACACACCCAAATACACGCACATACATACACACATGAACACTCGCACGCACGCATGCACCCACACACACACACATACGCATACACACCCGCGCATGTTCGCACACACACACGCGGACACACACACACACACACACACTCGCGTGCGTGCACACAAATACGCACACACACAAACACGAGAGCACACACCCACACAAACAGGCACGCGTGCGCACGCACTTACACACATGCATGCACACTCGCCGTCACGCATGCACGCACACACGCACCTGCGCAGACACACACACGCACACACACACACACGCACCTGTGCAGACACACAGATGCACACACACAAGCAGACACGCGCACACGCCTAAACACGCACACACACACACACGCACTTGCGCAGACACACACACGCGCACACACACACAAAAAAAAAACATGTGTGCGCATACACAGATACACAAACACAAACACGCGTGCGCGCGTCCTCGCTCTCAAGCGCGCGCGTGCGTACGCACAATCACACACGCGCGCGCGGTCATGCACAAACATACAAACACAGACGCACGCGTGTACACACAAACACACACACAAACACACACACAAACACGCGCGCGCGTGCGCACACAAACACGCGTGTGCACACATAAACTCACACACACACACAAACACACGCGCGCGCCCATGCATGCTTACGCGCACGCACACACACAAACGCACGCACGCAAGTACACACACCCACACACACACGCACGCGCGCATACACACACACACACACACACTCACGTGCGCCCACATAAATATGCACACACACACAAATGTGTGAGCGCACACCCAAAAACACAGGCCCGTGCGCGCGTGCGAACGCACTTAAACACACGCATGCGCACGCACATACACACACACACACACACATGAACAATCGCACACATGCATGCCCGCACACACACACACACACATACACACATACAAACACACGCGCGCGTGTTCACTCACACGAACACGCACACACACACACACACGCACACCCACACATACATACACGCGCGCGTGGGCGCACACACACACACACGTGCACATACACATACACATGCACACACACACACACACACTCGCGTGCGCGCACACAAATTAGCACACACACAAACACGTGAGCGCACAACCACACACGGGTGCGCACGTGTGCACGCACTTACACACACATGCACACTCGCCCACACACGCGCGCACACACACACATACGCATATACACACATACGCATACACACGCACACACACGCGCGTGTTCTCACGCACACGCACGTACACCTAAACATACACACACACACACACACAAACACACACACACACATACACACACACAAACGCAGACACGCACACACATACACACCTGCGCAAACACACACACGCACGCACGCACACGCACACACAAAACACACGCGCGCATACACACAGACACACACACACACACACACAGGCACAAGCGCGCACACACACACACGCACAAAAGCGCACGCGTGCGTGCGCACGCACATATCGACATGCCCACGCGCAAGCGCACACGCACACGAACACACACGCACGCGCACACGAACACACACGCATGCACACACGCACTGACGCACACACATACACAGACGCACAAACACACACATACACACACATACACACACACACTCACACACACAGACTCGTGCGCACACACACACACGTGTGTACACGTCACACACACACACGCACGCACACACACACGTACTCACACCCGGACATACACACATGCACACACGCACTCGCATGCATACAAACACACGTGCACGCACACACACAAACACACACGTGCGCGCGCACACACACACGCACCTGCGCAGATATAAAAACACACACACACACACACACGCGTGTGCACACACACACAGACACACAAAAACACGCGCGCGCATGCGCACACACACAGACACACACCCAAATACACGCACATACATACACACATGAACACTCGCACGCACGCATGCATGCACACACACACATACACATACACACCCGCGCATGTTCGCACACACACACGCGGACACACACACACACACACACTCGCGTGCGTGCACACAAATACGCACACACACAAACACGAGAGCACACACCCACACACACAGGCACACGTGCGCACGCACTTACACACATGCATGCACACTCGCCGGCACGCACACACGCACCTGCGCAGACACACACCCGCACACACACACACATACGCACCTGCGCAGACACACATATGCACACACACAAGCAGACACGCGCGTACGCCTTAACACGCACACACACACACACACACGCACTTGCGCAGACACACACACGCATACACACACACACAAAAAAAAACATGTGTGCGCACACACAGATACACAAACACAAACACGCGTGCGCGCCTCCTCCCTCTCAAGCGCGCGCGTGCGTACGCACAATCACACACGTGCGCGCGGTCGCGCACAAACACACACGCACGCGTGTACACACAAACACACACACACACACACGCGCGCGCGCGCGCGCGCGTGCGCACACAAACACATGTGTGCACACACAAACTCACACACACACACAAACACACGCGCGCCCCCATGCATGCTTACGCGCACGCACACACACAAACGCACGCACGCAAGCACACACACCCACACACACACACGCACGCATACACACACACACACACACACACACACTCACGTGCGCCCACACAAATATGCATACACACACAAATGTGTGAGCGCACACCCAAAAACACAGGCCCATGCGCGCGTGCGAACGCACTTAAACACACGCATGCGCACGCACATACACACACACGCGTGTTTTTACTCACACGCACACGCGCACACACACACACACACCCACGCACACCCACACATACACACACACGCGCGCGTGGGCGCACACGCACACACACATGAACATACACATACACATGCACACACACACACACACACACTGGCGTGCGCGCACACAAATAAGCACACACACAAACACGTGAGCGCACAACCACACACGGGTGCGCACGTACTTACACACACACATGCACACTCGACCACACACGCGCGCACACACACACATACGCATATACACGCACACACACGCGCGTGTTCTCACACACACGCACGTACACCTAAACACACACACACACACACAAACAAACATACACACACACATACACACACACAAACGCAGGCACGCACACACACACGCACGCACGCACACACACGCACACACACACAAAAAAAACACACGCGCGCGTACACGCAGACACACACACACACAGGCACAAGCGCGCGCACACACACCCTCAAAAGCGCGCGCGTGCGTGCGCACGCACATATCGACGTGCCCACGCGCGGGCGCGCACGCACACGAACACACACGCACGCGCACACGAACACACACGCATGCCACACGCACTGACGCACGCCGCTCGCGCACACATACACAGACGCACAAACACACACACACACACACGCATACACACACACACTCACACACACAGACGCGTGCGCACACACACACACACACGTGCGTACACGTCACACACACACACACACACGCACACACGTACTCACACCCGGACACACACACATGCACATACGCACTCGCATGCACACAAACACGCGTGCACGCACATACACAAACACACACGTGCGCGCGCACACACTCACGCACCTGCGCAGATACAGAAACACACACACACAGACACACAAAAACACGCGCACGCGTGCGCATACACACAGACACACACCCAAATACACGCACATACATACACACATGAACACTCGCACGTACGCATGCACGCACACACACACACACACACACACACGCATACACACGCGCGCATGTTCGCACACACACACACACACGCGGACACACACACACACACACACACTCGCGTGCGTGCACACAAATACGCACACACACAAACACGAGAGCACACACCCACACACACAGGCGCGCGTGCGCACTCACTTACACACATGCATGCACACTCGCCGGCACGCATGCACGCACACACGCACCTGCGCAGACACACAAATGCACACACACACACACACCTGCGCAGACACACACATGCACACACACAAGCAGACACGCGCGCACGCCTAAACACACACACACACACTTGCGCAGACACACACACGCACACACACACACAAAAAAACATGTGTGCGCACACACAGATACACAAACACAAACATGCGTGCGCGCGTCCTCCCTCTCAAGCGCGCGCGTGCGTACGCACAATCACACGCGCGCGCGGTCGCACACAAACACACACACACACACACACACACACACACACACACACACACACGCACACGTGCTCTAGCGCACGCCGCTCGCATACACAAACACACGCGTACACGCCCGCACGCACACGCTCGCGCACGCACACACGCACATGCCCACGCGCGGGAGCGCACACACACGAATACACACGCGCGCACGCACGCACAAACACACGCACGCATGCACGCAAGCACTAGCGCACGCCACTCACGCACACATATACACACGCACAAACACATACAAACACACACACACATACAGACGCGTGCGCGCATACAAAGTGCACACACGCGCACACACACACACACACGTGCGTACACGTCACACACACACACACATACACGCACGCACGCACACACGTACTCACACACGGACACACACACGGACACACACACATGCACACACGCACTCGCGTGCACACAAGACACGCATGTGCGCGCACACACACGCACCTGCGCACACATAGAAACGCACACACGCGTGTGCGCACACACACAGACACAGACACACACACGCGCGCCTGCGCGCACACACAAACACACACCCAAACACACGCACATACACAACACATGAACATTCGCACGCACGCATGCACGCACACACACACACACACACACGCACAAACACACACACACACACGTGCACATACACATGCAAACACACACACACACTCGCATGCGCGCACATAAATACACACACACACAAACACGTGAACGCACATCCAAAAACACACGCGTGCCTACGCACTTACACACATACATGCCCATTTGCACGCACACATGCACCCACCCACACACACGCATACACGCACACACGCGCGCGCACACCCAAAAACACACGCGCGCGCGTGCCTATGCACCCACACGCACACACACACATACACGCACACATGCACCCCCACACACACACACGCATACACACACGCGCGCGTGGGGTCCCACACACACGCACAAATACACACGCACGCGCACACAGCCACACACGCACGCACACAAGCACTAACGCACATCGCTCGCACACACATACATACACGCACACGCACACACCCCCCCCCCCACACACACACACGCACGCAAGCACTAACGCACACCGCTCGCACACACATACACACACGCACGCGCACACGCGTGCACACACACACGCACACACACACGTGCGCACACGCTCGCGCACACACACTAAGACACACGCACGCACGCAAGCACTCACACACGGACACACACACGCACTCGCGTGCACAAAAACACACGTGCGCGCACACACACAAACACACACCTGCGCTGACACAGAAACAGACACACATGCGCGTGCGCGAACATATAGACACAGACACATGCACATGCACACACACACATGCACACACACACATGCGCGCACACACACACACACATGCGCACACACAAACACACACAGACAAACACACAAGCGCGCCCGTACGCGTGTACGCGCACGAACGCACACGCATGCACGCCCGCACACACGCGCACACACACAAGCACCCTAGCACGCACACACGCACGCGCGCGCAAACACGCACGCACACACGCACACAGACAGGCTCGCGTGCGCGTACACACATCCACACACAAACACACACGCGTGCGCGCACACTTAGACACACACACACACATATACACACGCGCGCACACACAAACACACACACTGACACACGCGTGCACGCTCGAACAATCGCACGCACGTGCGCGCGCACACACAAACACACACACTGACACACGCGTGCACGCTCGAACAATCGCACGCACGTGCGCGCGCACACACATACGCACACACGCACACACAAGCACGCAAGCATGCATGCGCGTGCGCGCACACTCACACTCACACACATACACACACACACACACACACACACACACGCGCGTACACACGTACACACACATACAAACACACACAAACGCACACACACACACGCGTACGCACAGTCGCACACACACACGCATACACACACGCACACACGTACACGCACGTACACACACACTCGCATGCACACAAACACGCGCGTGTGCACACTCTATCACATACACACACACACACAACACACACACACAACACACACAAACACACACACACACACATGTGCGCGCGCACACGCACGGACACGCACTTGTGCACACTCACAAACACAAACACGTGCGCGCGTTTGCACACACACACACACGCGCGCGCGTGTACGCTCATAAACACATACACGCACAGACAGACAGACAGACACGCACACATAAACAAACGCGCGTGCACACACACACACACACGCGAAAACAAGCACGCGCGTGCGCGCACCCACACACACACGCACGCACGACCACACGCAGGAAGGCAGACACACACATACACACGCGCATGCGCCCACACTTAGACACACACACACAAACAAATGCGCGCGCACACAAAGACTCACAAACATACGCACGCGCGTGCGGTCACGCCCACCCACATGCGCGTGCATGCACGCACACCCACACGCGCGTGCACACACACACATGCACGCATGCACTAACGCACGCCGCTCACACATACACACACACACACAAACACACACGCGTGCACACACACACACACGAATACGCACACACACGCACACACGCACACATGCGCGTGCGCACACTCTCTCTCTCACACACACACATAAATACACACACACACAAACACACACACGTGCGCACGCACACAAACACAAACACGCGCGTGCGGTCACACACACACACACGTGTACGCGCACATACACAGACACACACACACACATGCACACACACGCACAGACACACACACGCACACGCATGCACAGACACACACGCACACACACACTCGCATACACAAACACGCGTGCACACACAGACACACACGCAAACACACACGCGCGTGTGCGCTCCGTCTCTCTCTCTCTCTCACCGACACACACACACACGTATGCGCACGTAAGCACATACACACGCACACGCGTGTGCACACACAAACGCACGTTCACATACACATACAGACACACACACACGCAAGCAAGCAAGCAAACACACACTCGTGCGTATACTCTCTCTCACATACACACAAACGTGCATGCACATACACATACGGACGCATACACACACACACGTGCGCAGACACACAAACACACGCACGCACGCGCACACACACACAAACGTGCATGTGCATACACACATACACACACGCGCGCACACACACAAACACACGTGCACACACTCAAACACACACACAAAAACACACGCGCGCGCCCGTGCGCTCTAGCGCGCACGCACACACACAAACGCACGCACGCACACACACATACCCACGCACACACGTACATACACATGCACGCGCGCACACTTACACACATGCACATACACACGCACACACACACTCGTGTTCACACAAACACACACGCGTGCGCACATTCTATCACATACACACACACACAAACACACAAACACTCGCATACACAAACACGCGCACGCACAGACACACAGACACACACACATAAACACGCACACGCGCATACCCAAGTGCACACATGCGCGCGCACACACGCAAACACGTGCGTACACGTCACACGCACACACACACGCACGCACACACGTACTCACACACGAACACACACACATGCACATACACACACACTCGTGTGCATATAACACACGCACGTGCACGCATACACACGCACCTGCGCACATACAGAAAGACACACACGCGTGTGCGTGCACACACACACACACGCGTGCGCGCACACACATACACACACCCAAACACACGCACATACACACACACACACATGAACACTCGCACGCACACATGCACACGCACACACACGCACACGAACAAACACACGCGCGCGCATGTTCACTCACACAAGCGCGCGCACACACACACACACACGTGCACGCACATACACACGTGCACATACGCATGCACACACACACACACACACACACACACACACACACACACACACTCGCGTGCGTGCACACAAATACGCACACACACAAACACGTGAGCGCACAACCACAAACACACACGCGCGCGTGTGCACGCGCTTACGCACATACATGCACACTCGCACGCACGCACACACACAGACACGCATACACGCACACACGCGCGCACACCTGAACACGCACACACACACCTGCGCATACACACACGCGCACACACACACGCACACGCACATGCGCGTACACACATGCGCACACACACACACACACAAAACACACGCGCGCACACACGCATACACACGCGTGCGCGCGGACACCCTCACAAGCGCGTGCGTGCGTACAAACACACGCACGCGCGTTCGCGCAGACACACACGCACGCATGCATGCACTAACGCACGCCGCTCACACAAACATACACACACGCACGCGCACACACACACACGTTCACACACGCACGCGCGCACGCCCACACACGCGCACACACGCACTCACACACGGACACGCACTCGCGTGCACATAAACACACGTGTGCGCGCACACACAAACACACACACGCACCTGCGCTGACACAGAAACAGACACACATGCGCGTGCGCGCACACATAGACACAGACACACACACACAAGCGCGCCCGTACGCGTGTACGAGCACGAACGCACACGCACACGCACGCACACGTACCCACGCACGTACATACGCACGCGCGCGCAAACAAACACACACACACCTGCACACACACAAGCGCACACACACACAATCGCGTGCGCGTACACACATACGCATACACACACACCCGCGTGCGCGTACACTTAGACACACGCACATATACACGTGCGCGCGCACACAAACACGCACACTGACACACGCGTGCGTGCACGAACACACGC
>CAWUDS030001551.1:305000-325000 GCA_963859935.3 Lathyrus sativus
GTACACAAGCACACACAGACGCACAAACACACACACGCGCGCGCGTACACACGCACTCGCGTGTACACACACACACACACGCGTGCGCACACACTCTCTCTCTCACATACACACAAACACACATACACACACACACACACACGTGCGTGCACATAAACACAAACACGCGCGTGCGGTCAGACACACACACACATGTGTGTACGCGCACATACACATACACACACACATGCACACACACGCACACGCATGCACAGACAGACACACACACACTCGCATACACAAACACGCGTGCACACACAAACACACACGCAAACACGCACGCGCGTGTGCTCTCTGTCTCTCTCTCTTTCACACACACACACATGCGTGCGCGCGCAAGCACATACACACGCACACACGCGTGAACTCACAAACACGGGTTCACATACACATACAGACACATACGCACACACACACACGCAAGCAAACACTCACTCGTGCGCACACTCTCTCTCACATAAACACAAACGCGCATGCACATACACATACGGATGCACACACACACGCACACACACACACACATACACACACACACACACACACACATCAACACACACGTGCGCCCTTGCGCTCGTACGTGCACGCACACACACAAACGCACGCACGCAAACACACACACCCAGGCACACACGTACGCACACAGGCACGCGCACACACTTACGCACCTGCACATACACACGCACACACGCACTCGTGTTCACACACACACACACACGCACACACACACAAACAAACACACACACACACACACACGCGGGTGCGCACACTCTATCACATACACACACACACAAACACACACACACACGGACACACACTCGAGTGCACATAAACACACGTGCGCGCACACACACAAACACACACGTGCGCACAAACACACACACGCACCTGCGCTGACACAGAAACAGACACACATGCGTGTGCGCGCACACATAGACACAGACACACACACACATGCGCACACACACATACATGCGCATACACAAACACAAACACACAAGCGCGCCCGTACGCGTGTACGAGCACGAATGCACACGCACACGCACACACGCACGCGCACGCAAACAAACACACACCTGCACACACACAAGCGCACACACACACGCTCGCGTGCGCGTATGCACATACGCATACACACACACACGTGTGCGCGTATACTTAGGCACACGCACATATACACACGCGCGCGCACACTGACACGTACACTGACACACGCGTGCGAGCACGAACACACGCATGCGCGTGCGCTCTCACACACACACGCACACGCACGCATGCATGCGCGTGCGCGCTCACACACGCAAACACACAGACACGCGCAAACACACACACACACACGCGCACACACACACACACGCGTACACACGCATACAAACACACACAAATGCACACACGCGCGTACACACAGTCGCGCACACACACACACACATGCACACGTATACACACACGTACACACGCACTCGCGTGCACACACAGACACACACACGCGCACACACACAAACACGCGCGCGTGCGCATTCTCTATTACATACACACACACAAACATACACACACACACACACACACACGTGCGCACACACACTCACACGCACGGACACCCACGTGCGCGCACACACAAACACAAACACATGCGCGCGTTTGCACACACACACACGTGCGCGCACATACATACACACACACACGCACAGACACACACACACACACGCATAAACAAACGCGCGTGCACACACACACACACACACACACACACACAAACACGCGCAAACAAGCACGCGCGTGCGCGCATGCACGCACACTCAGAATCACGCACGCACGACCACACGCACGCGCACACACACGCATGCAGACACGCACACACACACAAACACGCAGGCACGCAGGCACGCGAACACACACAAACACACCTGCGCAGACACACACATACACATGCGAGTGCGCCAGCACTTAGACACACACACAAACAAACGCGCGCGCACACAAAGACACACCCACACACACGCACTCACGCATGCACTAACGCACACCGCTCGCACACATGCACACAAACACACATGCGTGCATACACACACACACACGGGTGCGCACACGTACACAAGCACGCACGGACGCACACACCCACACACACACGCGTGCGCGCACACGCCCTCGCGTGCACACATGCACACACGCATGCGCATACTCTCTCTCTCACACACACAAACACACACACACACACGTGCATGCACCCAAACACAAACACGCGCATGCAGTCACACACACACACATGTGTACGCGCACATACACATACACACACACACACATACACACACATGCACACGCATGCTTAAACACACACACACACACTCGCATACACAAACACGCGTGCACACACAGACACACACGTAAACACGCACGCACGTGTGCTCTCTGTCTCTCTCTCTCTCTCACATACACACACACACACACGCGCGCGCGCGCGCGCGTGCACACGCAAGCACATGCTCACGCACACGCGCGTGAACACACAAACACGGGTTCACATACACATACAGACACACACACACACACACGCAAGCAAACACTCACTCGTGCGCACACTCTCTCTCACATACACACAAATGCGCATGCACATACACATACGGATGCACACACACACACACACACAAACACACACGTGCGCCCGTGCGCTCGTACGCGCACGCACACACACAAACGCACGCACGCAAACACACACACCCATACACACACGTACGCACACAGGCACGCGCACACACTTACACACCTGCACATACACACGCACACACGCACTCATGTTCACACACACACACAAACGCACACACACACACACACACAAACACACACACACACACGCGTGCGCACACTCTATCACATACACACACACACACACAAACAAACACACCCACACGTGCGCACACACACGCGCACATACACACACACGTGCGCGCACATTCACACACACAAGCATAAACACACACTCACACACGCGCGCATACACAGACGCGCGTGCACACACACACACGCACACACACACACACAAACACGGACACACAAGCACGCGAGTGCGTGCAAACACAGACACGCGTGCACACACACACACACACACTCACGCACGCACACACACATGCATGCACACACGCACACACACACAAACACGGAGGCAAGCAGTCACGCACCCACGCGAACACACACAAACACACCTATGCAGACACACACAAACACACACATACACACGCACGTGCGCCCGCACTTAGACACACATACAAACAAACGCGTGCGCACACAAATATACACACACACACACGCGAACACACACAAACACACCTACGCAGACACACACAAACACACACACGTGCGCGCATACAAATATACACACACACGCACACGCACACGCATGCACGCACGCACACCCATACATGCGTGTGCGCTTGCACACATACACACACACATGCATGCACCAACGCACGTAGCTCGTGCACACACACACACACACGTATACACACACGCGTGCACACACACACGCATACACACACAAGCACACACACGCGTGCGCACAAGCGCGCGCATATACACATACACACGCACGCATACACACACGCACACAAACGCACACACACACGCACTCGCGTGCATACAAACACGCGTGTGCACACACAGACACACACACACAAAAACACGTGTGCACACGCACACACCCTCACAAGCACGCGCGTGTGCGCGGACGCGCATTCGCTTCCACACACAAACACATACGCGAGCGCGCGCATACACTCACATGCACTAACCCACGCCGCTCGCACACGCATACACACACGCACAAACACACGCACGTGCACACACACATACACGCATACACACACACACACTCACGCACACTCACGCACACACACATACACTCACGTGCTCACATACACACACGTGCGCAAGCACACACATACTCACACACAGTCACACACACACGCAGACACGCTCGCACACACACACACCCACACCCACACACACACGCATACATAAACGCGCGTATGCATACACACACACACACACACAAACGCGCGTGCCTGGAAACACACACACAAACATACACACACACACACACTCACACAAGCAAGCATGCACGCATGCACACACAAGCACACACACACATAAACACGCACGCACGCACACACGCACACACACACCTGCGCAGACACACACACAAACACGCGCGCGCACGCACGCACTCTCACACACACACACGCACCTGCGCAAACACACACACACGTGCGCGCACATACAAGCACACACAAAAACACACGCGCATACACACAGATACATGTTTGCACGCGCACACACGCACATACACATACACACACACACGCACGCACGCACACACGCGTGCGCATACTATCTCTCTCACACATACAAACACACACACACACACACACACACGTGCGCGCACACGTACATACACATACATACGAACACGAGCGCATGCGTACGCGCATACACACACACGTGCGTGCATGCTCACAAACACACACGTGCGCGCACACACACACACGCACCTGCGCAGACACAGACACACACACATGCGCATGCGTGCAGACACAAACACAGATACACACACATCCCACGCGCGCGCACGCGTGTGCACTTACACACACAAACACACGTGCGCGCATACACAGACACGCGCACACACACACACACAAAACACACGCGTGCGCGCGCAAATACCCAAACACGCGGGCGCGCGTGTTGACGCGCGCACTCGCGCACACACACATGCATGCACTAACGCACGCTACTCGCACACACATACCCACAACCGCACACACACACACACACCTGCACACACACACACACACACACACACACACACACACACACACACATACCTGCACACACACACACACACGCATACACACAGACGCACGCACGCGCACACACACACACACGTGCGCACACACGTGGACACACATACACACACGTGCGCACACAGAAACACACACACGCACTTGCGCACACACACACACGGACGTGTGCAAATAAACACGCGCGTGCACACACACACACACACGCACACACACACACATAAAATAACACACACGCGCGCACACACACATACACACACACGCGCGCGTGCATACACTCTCTCTCACACACAAATACACACGCGCACCCACAAACATACACACACACACACACACATGCACACATGCACACACGCACACACACACACACGCACACACAAACACACGCGTGCTCACACTCTCTCTCACACACACACACACATACACACCCACACACGTGCACACCCACAAACACGAACACGCGCGTGCACACAAACACACATACACACGCGTGCGCACACTCACACGCACGCACATACACACACACACAGACACACACACACAAACACGCGCCCACACACAAACACACACACGCGTGCGCATACGCGCGCACACACACACACACACACACATACACACACACACACACTCACACACGCGCACAGACACTCACACACACACACACACAAACACGCAGGCACGTACCCACGTGCATACACACACACATGCCCAGACACACACATGCGCGCTTAATTAGACACACACACAAACACACGCACGCGGACACGCAAACACACACACATACACACAGACACAAGCGTGCACGCACGCGCACATACACCCACGCACGCGAGCGTGCGTGCTCACACACACACACATACACACGCACACACGTATGCACTATCGCACGCCGCTTGCACACACACACGCACGCACGCACACACACACACGTACACACACACACACGTGCACACACACACACGCAAACACACACACGTGCACACACACGCATACACGCATGCATACACACACACACCCGCACTCACGTGCACACAAACACGCCCGTGCATACACAGGCGCACACACACGCACACACACACGCACACACACACACATGCGCACACACGCTCACACACAAACACACACACACACAAACACGCACACACACACACACACACGCACACACAGACACACACACACACACACACACGCACACATACACACAGGCACTCACACATACAAGGACGCATGCACGCGCACACACGCATACACACACACGTGCGCACACACACATACACATGTGCACACACAAACATACGCGCGGGCACGCACGCTCGCACGCGCACACACGTACATGCACCTGCGCAGACACACCCACACACACGCGTGCGCGCATACACAGACACACACACAAACACACGCGTGTGTACACACTGACACACATACAGACACATGCGTGCGCGCGCACATACACACACCCGCACACGCACACACACAACCATGCGTGCGCGCGCGCAGTTGCATGCACACGCACGCATGCACTGACGCACGCCGCTCGCACACACATACACACATACACACACGTACACACACACACACGTGCACACACACACACGCATATACACAAACACCCACACACACAGACGCATGCGCACACACACATACGTGCACACACACACACATACACACACACATATACACACGTACACGCACACACATACGCACACGCACTCGCGGGAAAACAAACACGCGCGTGCACACACAGACACACATACACACACGCGCGCGCGCGAACAGACACAAACCGGAGGCACGCACGCACGCACGCACGCGCACACACACACACACACCTGCGCAGACACACACACACACAAAAAACACACGTGCATGCTCACACACAGACACACACACAGACACACACATGCACGCACGCACACACGCACTCGCATACACGCGCGTGCTCCCTCACACACACACGCGCGCACACGCACACACTCGCATTCACACACGCATGCACGCGCGAATGCATTAACACATGCCCCTCGAACACACACACACACGCACACACACACATACACACTCATACACACACACAAATGCACACGCACGCACACACACATACACGTGCTCACACGCAAACATACACACGCATGCGTGCAGACAGAGACACACACATACACACACATACGCACTCATGCACGCACGCACGCAAGCACCTTGCACAAACACACGCATACGCGTACACACGCACACACACACACACACACAGGGACGTACGCACGTGCATACAAACACATGCGCAGACACACACACCCACACACACACACGTGCGCGCACACTTAGGCACACACACATACAAACACACGCGTGCGCACATACAGACACACACACATACGCACAGACACACGTGTCCACGCACATACACACTCGTATACGCCCGCGTGTGCGCTCGCACACACACGCACACGCTCGTATACACGCACGTGCGCGCTCGCACACACCTACGCACATGCACACACACACACACACACTCGCGTGCACACAAATACGCCCATGCACACACGGACACACACACGCACACACGCACACGCACAAGACACACACACACACGTGCGCGCGCATAGACAAACACACACACACACACACGTGCGCGCACACATACACTCTCAAATACGAAAACGCGCGCGCACACACCCACTCACGCACGCATACACAAACGTGCGTGTATACACACACACACACACGTGCATGCACACATACACTCACAAATACTAAAACGCATGCGCACACACCCACTCACACACGCATACACAAACGCGCGTGTATACACACACACGCGCGCGCACGCACAAACACGCACACACAAAAACGTGTGTACGCACAAGCACACGCACACGTGCGCGTACACACACCCACACACATACACGCACGCATGCACACACACACGCGTGCGCACACACATACGCATACATAAACACGCACGCACGCACACCTGCGCAAACACACACACACACACACATGCAAGCACGCACGCACGCACGCTTACAGACACACACGCACTTGTGCAGACACAAACACACACACGTGTGCGCGTACACACAGACACAAACACAAACACACGCGCGCACACACAAGCACATGCGTGCGCGTGCGCCCACCACCAAACGCGCGCGCGTGTGCCCACCACCAAACGCGCGCGCGCACACACAAATACACACACACACACACACACAGAAACGACCACGTGCGCGCACACACAGACACACACAAGCGTCCGCGCGCGCACTCACACACACATATACACACGCGCGCGCACACTTTCTCTCTCTCACACACACATACACACACATACACAGACACACAGACGCACACACATACACACGCACACGTGCACACACACACACATACACACACACGCATGCTCACACTCTCACACACACACACACACACTTGCGCGCACATACAGACACACACGCGGGCGTGCACACGCCCACGCGTGCACACAAACACACACACACACACACGCATGCACATGCGCCCACACACATACACACACACACATACACATACACACACACACTCACGCAAGCACGCAAGCACACACACACATACGCGCACACACACGCACACGCACAATCGCGCGCGCACACGCGCGCACACGCACACATATACAAACACGCAGGCTCGCACGCACTTGCATACACACACATGCGAAGACACACCCACCCACCCACACACACACACACGTGTGCGCGCGCACTTATACTCACACACACAAACACACGCACGCGCACACACAGACACACGCGTGCTCGCACACACACACACACATCCGTATATGCGCGCGTGCACGCACGCACACACACACGCACACACACACATACACACTCACACACGGACACATGCATGCATCCACTATCGCACGCCGCTTGCACACACACCCCCCCACACACACACATACACACGCAAACACACACGCCTGCGTACACGCATGCACACTCACATGCACACACATACACACACACATGCATACACACACACGCACACAAACACAAACACGCGCGCGCTTACCCAAACTTGTGTGCACACTGAAGGAAAATTGCGATCTAAACGCAGCGGAAAACAAAAATTTCCTTTAGTGATCCTTACGAATGAGCATGGTCAGTGATAGAATCGTTACCTCTTTGTGGCAATTCAGATCTTTGATGCAGCGATCACAAGCGTTGATGAAGTGCAACGCCTCTACTCAGTCCACACGAACAGCTTCCGGTCACAGTGCTAGCTGCTTACGAACGGAATTATTTGAGTGAGAAAAGAGAATCAAAAACGAAATTGCATCAAGTGAAAGCTTCATCACAAGGGTTCCTTTTATAGACTCTCTTGTGGGCTGCGGGCTAAAAACCCAATTCACATGATCCATAATAATATTATATATTATTATAATAACTATTATTATAATAAATATATTTATTTTATTATTATTTTATAACCATTATAAAATAACAATAATTATTATTATATTATCCGAATTTCTATTTTTCACTTAAGTGCACCGTACCTTACGGTGTTCCTTTGATTTCTCTATCTCTCATCAAACTGTCCTTATGTGTGTGACCCTGTAGGATTTCGTAACGTTGGTAATTATATTAAATTATATATTTAACATAATAAACAGTAAGCGGTATCTAGCAACACATCACTGCTACCCAAGTCACGAAAATGTCATGTGATCTGACAAAACCTTTTTCGTGATAATATATGTTTGTACAATTACCCTTTTGCCCCTATGTCTATATTGAACACAAGGCATACACTGTGTCATCCTTGTCCAGTTCAATATTGGGCCCTTAGACATTTCTCCTGTTATGCAGGATTGGCAAATTCCATCTAGGACACTCATGTCCCTCAGCATGCTTCGTGGAGTGCCCATCAACTGTCTTTATGATCATCCAGTTACGGATAATGTTTGATCAGCAATAAAGCACCCGACTCTACATCTAGGGTCAATAGTGGTTTCAGGTCGAAGGGTGGTAATACACCATTATCACCATGAGAATAACTTATGACACTTTGCATAACATACTATGTAGTATTCTCATAGCGGGTCAATCCGGTATAAATATTACTCCTAATATTTATACCTATGTCAAGACTTGATAACTCTTTATCCATGATCCATGAGATGTGATCATCAGTCTATCTTCATAATAGTCTCAATGCTTTTAATATTATCCCACTTTGCAATAAAGCTTGACTACGGATATTTTAAGAATAATGTCTTTATGTTTAATGGGATCTCATGATTAAGTCACACTTAACATTTCATTAAACAAACTAACTATTCTAGGGACTTTATTATTCTGAAAGACAAACATAATAAAGAAATGCCTTTTATTATTAAACGAATAATCCGATACAAGTACCAAAAAGTATTGGCCTCTAGGGCTTACACCAACACACACACACACACACACACACACAAACACGTGTGTGCCTGCAAACACACACACGTGTGCGCCCACACACACACATACACACACACACTCACACGCGTGCGCAAACTCACACGCACGCACTCACGCACGCACGTGCGCCCACACACATATACACATATATACACATACACACACACACTCATGCACGCACGCAAGCACACACGCACACACACACACATACGTGCACACACATGCACACACACAAGCACGCGCGTGCGCTCGCGCACGCGCACACACATACAAACACGCAGGCACGCACGCACGTGCATACAAACACATGCGAAGACACACACACACACACACACACACAAACACATGCGTGTGCGCGCACTTAGACTCACACACGCAAACACACGCATACGCACACACAGGCACACACATGGATAGACACACGCGTGCTCGCACGCACACACACATCCGTATATGCGCGCGTGCACGCGCACTCGCACACACGCACACGCACACACACACGCGCGCACACACACACACACGCACGCATGCAGGCACTATCGCACGCCGCTCGCACACACACAACCATACACACACACACACACACACACGTGCACACACACACACGCAAACAAACACGCGTGCGCACACGCGTGCACATTCACATGCACACACATGCACACACGCATGCATACACACACACGCACTCGCGTGCACACAAACACGCACTCGCGTGCACACACACGTGCTAGTGCACACACACGCACACACACACACACGTGCGTGCACACATACACTCACAAACACGAACACGCGTGTGGGCTCACGCACACACACACACATGCGTGCACGCACATACACGCACACGCACGTATATTCACGCACACACACACACACGCGCATGCACACACGCACCCTCGCATACGCGCGCGTGCTCTATGGCACGCACACGCTCACACACACACACACACACACACACACACACGCACGAATGCACTAACACGCACTTTCATCAAACTGTCATCAACATCAATCATCATTCGCGCGGTTTTCATGAAAGGTCGGCCTAGGATTAGCGGAGCATCATCATCCTCTACCATGTCAATCACAATGAAATCAACCGGAAAGAAGAATTTGTTAAATTTAACGAATACGTCTTGAGCTAACCCATGAGGATGGATAGTCGACTTATCGGCCAATTACAACGTCATCCGTATGACTTTCATTTCAATGTTTCCAAGCCTTTTCACGATAAACAAAAATATTAAATTAATGCTTGACCCCAAATCAATTAGCCCTTTCCCGACATATTCATCACCGATAGTAACCGGCAAAGTAACTCTTCCCGGATCAACCTCTTTTCTTGGAAGAGTCCTTTGGATGATGGCACTACAACTAGCATCAAGAACAATTGTTTCCGGTTCCGTATACCTCCGCTTTTTAGTTAGTATGTCTTTCATGAACTTGGCATACTTTGGCATTTGTTCCAAAACTTCGGCAAACAAAATGTTTATTTTGAGTTGTTTAAAAAGATCCATGAACCGGGCATAATATCGTTCATTTTCCCTCCTAGATGGAGCATGTGGATATGGTAAGTTTTGGACCGGAGTAGTGCTCACTACCTCCTTTCCTCTAGACGCTCTAGAATTCCGCTCTTTTTTCTTACCATATCCACATGCTCCATCTAGGAGAGAAAATGAATGGCATTATGCCCGATTCAAGGATATTTTTAAACAACTCCAAATAAACATTCCGTTTGCCGAAGCTTTGGAACAAATACCAAAGTATATCAAGTTCATGAAAGACATACTAACTAAAAAGTGGAGGTATATGGAACCGGAAACAATTGTTCTTGATGCTAGTTGTAGTGCCGCCATCCAAAGGACTCTTCCGAGAAAAGAGGTTGATCCGGGAAGAGTTACTTTGTCGGTTACTATCGGTGATGAATATGTCGGGAAAGGGCTAATTGATTTGGGGTCAAGTATTAATTTAATACCTTTGTCTATCATGAAAAGGCTTGGCAACATTGAAATAAAAGACATACGAATGACGTTGCAATTGGCCGATAAGTCGACTACCCATCCTCATGGGTTAGCTCAAGACGTATTGGTTAAAGTCAACAAATTCTTCTTTCCGATTGATTTCATTGTGATTGACATGGAAGAGGATGATGATGCTCCGCTAATCCTAGGCCGACCTTTTCATGAAAACCGCGCGAATGATGATTGATGTTGATGACGGTTTGATGAAAGTGTGTGTTAGTGCATCAGTGCGTGCGTGCGTGTGTGTATGTAAGTGTGTGAGCGCGCCTATGCGAGTGCGAGAGTGCATGCTCGAACGCGCGCGCGCGCGTGTGTGTATATGTGCGCGTGTATGTTTGTGTGTGTGTATAAGTGTGCGTGCACACGTGTGTGTGTGTGTGTGTGTATGTGTATGTGTGTGTCTGCGCAGGTGTGTGTGTATGTGTGTGCACGTGCGAGCGTGCCTGCGTACCTGCGTGTTTCTGTGTGTGCATGTGTGTGTGTGTGTCTCTGTGTGTGCACGCGAGTGCGTATGTGCGTGTGAGTGTGTATGTGTGTGCGTGCGTGCGTCTGCGTGTGTGTGTATCCGCGCACATGTGTGTGTGTGTGTGCGCGTACGCACGCACGTGCGTGTGTGTGCACGCGTCTGTGTGTGTGTATGCGTGTGTGTGTGTGTGGATGTGTGTGCGAGCGACGTGCGTTAGTGCATGCGTGTGTGTGTGTGTGTGTGCGGGTGCATGCATGCACGCGGGTGTGTGTGTGTGTGTCCGTGCGTGTGCGCACGTGTGGGTGTGTGGGTGCATGCGTGGGTGCGTGTGTGCGTGTGCAAGTGCGCGTATATGTGTGTATGTGCATGCACGCATGTCTGTGTGTGTGTGTGTGTGTGTCTGTGGGTGCGTGCGCGTGTATTTGTGCGTGTGTCCGTGTGTGTGCGCATGCGTGTGTGTGGGTGTGTCTGCGCAGGAGCGTGTATGTTTGTAAGCGTGTGTGCCTGCGTGCGTGAGTGTGTGCGCGCACGTGGGTGTGACTGCGTGAGTGCGTGTGTGTGTGTCTGTGTAGGTGTGTGTGTATGTGTGCATGCGTGCGTGAGTGCGTGTATGTGTATGTCTGTGTGTGCACGACGCGTGTGTGTGTTTGCACGCACGCGCGTGTTTGTGTGTGTGTGTGTATGCGTGTGTGTGTGTGTGCATGCGCGTTTGTGTATACGTGTGTGTGTGTGTGTGTTTGTTTACGTGCATGTGCGTGAGTGTGTATGTGCGCGCACGCGTGTGTGTGTGTGTGAGCCCGCGCGCGTGTTCGTGTTTGTGAGTGTATGTATGCACGCACGTGTGTGTGTGTGTGCGTATTTATGCACGAGCGTGTTCGTGTGCATGCGAGTGCGTGTGCGTGCGTGTGTGTGCGTGTATGTGTGTGTGTATGCATGTGTGTGTGCGTGTGTGTGTATGCGCGTGTGTGTGTTTGGCTGTGTGTGTGTGTGTGTGTGTGTGTGTGCGAGCGGCGTGCGATAGTGCTTGCATGCGTGCGTGCGCGCGCGCGGGTGTTTGTGTGTGCACGTATGCGTGTGCGTATGTGCTCGTGCATGCACGCGCATGCGAGTCTGTGTGTGCATGCGCGCGCGTGTCTGGTCGTGTGTGTGTGTGTGTGTCTATGTGTGTGTGCGCGTGTGTTTGTGTGTCTGTGTCTAACTATGCGCCAACGCGCGTGTGTGTGGGTGTGTGTGTCTGCACATGTGTGTGTGTATGCACGTGCGTGCGTGTCTGTGTGTGTTGGGTGTGTATGCGTGTGCGCACGCGCATGCATGCTTGTGTGTGGGTGGGTGGGTGCGCGTGTGTGCGCTTATGTGTGTGTGCATGCGTGCGTGAGTGCGTGTGTGTGTATGTGTGTGTGTGTTTGCGTATGTGTGTATCTGAGCGCACGTGCGTGCGTGCGTGTGTGTGTGTGTGTGAGTGTGCGCACGCGTATGTATGTGTGTGTGTGTACACGCGCGTAAGTGTGCGAGCGCGTGTTCATAAGTGTGTGCGCGCACGCGCGTGTGTGTGTGTGTATGTCTGTGTGTGTGTGTGTGTGAGTGTGATCACGTGTGTGTGTGTGTATGTGTGAATGTGAGCATGTGTGTGCGCGTGTGTGTGCGTGTATACCCGTGTGCGTGTGTCTCTGTGTGTCTGTTTACGTGTGTACACGCGTGTATTTGTGTGTGAGAGAGAGAGAGTGTGTGCGCAAGCGTGAGTGCGCGTGTGTGCGCGCGTGTGTGTGCATGTGCGCACGTGCGCGTGTGTCTCTGTGTGTGTGTTTGCGTGTTCGCACGCATGTGTTTGTGTGTGTGTGAGAGAGAGAGAGAGAGAGTGTGCGCACGCGTGAGAGTGTGTGTGTGCGCGTGAGAGTGTGTGTGTGTATTTGTGCGCGCACGTGTGTGTTTGTGTGTATGCAGGTGTGTGCGGGCGCACGTGTGTGTATGTTTGTGTGTGTGTGTATGAGAAAGTGTGTGCACGCGTGTGTGTGCGTGTTTGTGTGTTTGTTTGTGTGTGCACGCGCGTGTTTATGTGCACGCGAATGCGTGTGCGCGTCTGTGTGCGTGTGTGCGTCTGTGTGCGTGCGTGCGTGTATGTGAGTCTGCGTGCGTGTGTGTGTGTGTGTTTGTGTGTGTATGCATGCGTGTGTACATGTGTACGTGTTTGCACGCGTCTGTGTGCGTGTGTGTGTATGTGTGTGTGTGTGTGTGTGTGCGCGTGTGTGGGTATGTATGTGCGAGCGACGTGTGTTAGTGCATGCCTGTGTCAGTGTGTGTGTGTGTGTGCGCACGCACGCGCGCCCGTGTGTTTATGTAAGGGCGCGCACACACGTGTGTCTGTGTGTGTGCACACATGTTTTTATGTGTGTGTCTATGTAAGGACGCACGCGCGCGCGTGTGTGTCTGTGTCTGCGCAAGCACGTGTGTGTGCGTGCGTGTTCCTGTGTGTGTGTGTTTGTGCGTGTGTGTGCGTGCGTGTTCGTGTGTGTGTGTATGTGCGTGCACGCGTGCGTGTCTGTGTGTATACGCGCACGCGTGCATGTATATGTGCTTGCATGCATGTTCGTGTGTGTGTGTGTGTATGTGCGTGCATGCGTGTTCGTGTGTGTGTGTATGTGTGCGGGCACGTGCATGTGTATGTGCACGCACGTGTGTATGTGTTTGTGTGCGGGCACGTGCATGTGTATGTGCACGCACGTGTGTGTGTATGTGTCTGTGTGTTTGTGTGTGTTTGTGTGTGTGAGAGAGAGAGTATGCACACGCGTGTGTGTTCGTGTGTACGTGTCTGTGTGTGTGTGCACGCGCGTGTTTAGGTGGTGCGTGCGCGCGTGTGTTTTTGTGTGTGTCTGTTTGTGCGCGCACGTGTGTGTGTGTGTGTATGTGTGTGCACGGGCGTGCATGCGCGAACGTGTGTGCACGGGCGTGCGTGTGCTTGTGTATGCACACACGCGTGCGTGTGCGTGTCTGTCTCTGTGTGCACGGGCGTGCGTGTGTGTGTGTCTGTTTGTGCGCGTGCATACGCGCATGCCTGCCAGTGTGTGTGTGTGCACGCGCACGTGTTTGTGGGTGTGTCTGCGCAGGTGTGTGCGCGTGTGTGCGTGCGTGTGTGCGTGTTTATGTGTGTGTGTGTGTGTGTGTGTGCATGCGTGCATGAGTGCGCGCGCGCGTGTGTGTGTGTATGTGTGTTTTGCTCGCACGCACGTTTTTTGTGCGCGTGTTTGTGTGTGTGTGCGCGCGTGTGTGTGTGGGTGTGCGCACACGCGTTTTAGTATTTGTGAGTGTATGGGTGCACGCACGTGTGTGTGTGTGTGTATGCGCACGTGTGTGTGTGTGTATGCGCACGTGTGTGTGTGTGTGTGTGTTGTTGTTGTGTATGCATGTGTGTATGTGCATGTGTGTGTCTGTGTGTGCACGAGCGTGTTTGTATGCACGCAAGTGCGTGTGTGTGTGCGTGTATGTGTGTGTGTGCGCGCGCGCGTGTGCTCACGCGTGTGTATGTGCGTGTGTGTACGAGTGTGTATGTGTGTATGTGTATGTGTGTATGTGCACGTGTGTTTGTGTGCGTGTGTATGTGTGTGAGCGGCGTGCATTAGCGTATTCGTGCATGCGTGCATGTGTGTGTGAGTGTGAGTGCGTGCGCGTGCGTGTGCGCGCGCACACTCAGGCGTATGTGGGTGTGTGTGCATGCGCGCACGCGCGCGTGTGTGTATGTGTGTATGTGTGTGTCTGTTTACGTGCGCGCGTGTGTTTGTGTGTGTGTGTGTATGTGTGTGTGTGTGTGTCTAAGTGTGGGTGCACACGTGTGTGTGTGTGTGTGTGTGTGTGCACGTGCGTGTTTGTGTGTGCGCGTGCGTGTGTGTGTGTCTGTGTGTGTACGCGCGTGTTTTTGCGCACACCCGCGCTTTTGTCTGTGTCTGCGCGTGTGTGCTCGTATGTGTGTGTGCGTGCTTGCTTGCATGCGTGAGTGCGTGTATGTGTATGTGTGTGTGTGCGTGCACGCGTGTGTGTGTTTGCGTGTGCGCGCATGTTTGTGTGTGTGTGTGTGTGTGTGTGTGTGTGTGCACGTGTGTGTGCGCACGTGTGTGTGCGTACGTGCGTTCGTGTGTGTATGCGCGTGCACGTGTGTGTGTGTGTTTGTGTGTGTGTGTGTGTGTGCGCGCGCGTGAGAGAGTGCGTGCACGTGTGCGTGTGTGTGTATGTCTTAGTGTGCACACGCGTCTTCGTATGCACGCGAGTGTGTGTGTGCGTGTGCGTGCGTGTGTGTGTTTGTATGTGCGCACGTGTGTGTGTGTGTGTGTGTGTGTGTGCACAAGTGTGCGCACTTGTGTGTTTATGCGTATGTGTGTGTGTGTGTGTGTGTGTTCGTGTGTGGGCATGCATGTGCATGTGTACGTGCGCACACGTGTGTGTGTGTGTGTCCGTGTGTGGGCATGCATGTGCGTATGTTCGTGCGCACGCGCGTGTGTGTGTGTGTGCGTGTGCGAGTGCGGGTTTGTGTGTGCGGGCGCAAGCACGTGCGCCTGCGTGTTTGTATGTGTGTATGTGTGTGCGAGCGGCGTGTGTTTGTGTGTGTGCACAAGTGTGCGCACTTGTGTGTTTATGCGTGTGTGTGTGTGTGTGTGTTCGTGTGTGGGCATGCATGTGCGTGTGTACGTGCGCACACGTGTGTGTATGTGTGTGTGTGTGTGTGTGTGTGTGTGTGTGTGTGTGTGTGTGTTCGTGTGTGGGCATGCATGTGCGTATGTTCATGCGCATGCGTGTGTGTGTGTGTGCGTGTGCAAGTGCGGGTTTGTGTGTGCGGGCGCAAGGACGTGCGCCTGCGTGTTTGTATGTGTGAATGTGTGTGCGAGCGGCGTGTGTTTGTGTGCGTGTGAATGCGAGCGCGCACGCCTGTGTCTGTGCGTATGTGTGTGTGTGTGTGTGTGTGTCTGTCTGTGTATGCACGCGCGTGCGTTTGTGTGTGTCTGAGTGTGCGCACATGTGTGTGTGGGGGGGGTGTGGGTGTCTGCGTCTATGCACGTGCATGCGTGCCTGCGTGTTTCTGTGTGTGTGTGTGTGTGTGTGCGTGCTTGCTTGCGTGCATGCATGAGTGCTTGTGTGTATGCGTGTGGGTGTGTGTGCGCACATGTGTGTGTGTGTGTTTGCGTGTGCGTGTTTGTGTGTGTGCGTGTGTGTGCGCAGGTGTGTTCGTGTGCGTGTGAGTGTGCGCACGCGTGTGTATTTGTGTGTGTGTGTGTGTGTGTGTACGCCCGTGCGTGTGCGCGCGCGTGTTCGTTTGTGTGTGTTTGTGTATGTGTGTGTGTGTGTGCGTGTGAGTGTGAGCATGCGTGTGTGTGTGTATGTGTGTGTGTGTGTGCGCGTGTGTGTGTGTATGCGCGCACGCGTGCGCGCGCGTGTGTATGTGTGTGTGTAAGAGAGTGTGCGCACGTGTGTGTGTGCATGCGCGCGTGCGTTTGTGTTTTTTTGTGCGCACGCGTGTGCGCATGTTCGTGTGTGTGTGTGTGTGTGCATGTGTGTGCCCGCGCACGTGTGTGTGTGTGTGTGTGTGTTTGTATGTGCGTGTGTGTTTGTGTGTGTGTTTGTGTATCTGTGTGTTTGTGTGTGTGCGTGTGCATGTTTGTGTGCGTGTGTGTGTGTGTGTTTGTGTGTCTTTGTGTGCACGCGTATCTTTGTATGTACGCTAGTGCGTGTGTGTGTGTGCGCGTGTGTGTGTGTCTTTGTGTGCACGCGCGTGTTTGGGTCCACGCGAGTGCGTGAGTGTGCGTGTGTGTGTGTGCGTGCGTGCAGGTGTGTGTGTGTGTGTGTGTGCGTGTGTGGGTATGTGTGTGCGAGCGGTGTGCGTTAGTGCATGCGTGTGTGTGTGTGTGCGTGCGCACGCCTGTGTGTGTCTGTCCGAGTGCGCGTTTGTGTGTGTGTTCATGCACGCACGCGTGCCCGTGTGTTTGTGCGTGTCCATGCGCACGCATGTGGATGTGTGCGCGTGTGTGTTTATGTGTGTGTCTGTGTGAGCGCGCACACACGTGTGTGTTTGTCTGTTTCTGCGTGTGCGTGTGTGTTTGTGTATGTGCGTGCACGCGTGTTTGTGTGCAGGCGAGTGTGCGCGTGCGTGTGTGTGTGTGTCCATTTGTAAATGAACGCGTGTGTGTGTGTACGAGCGTGTGTACATGTTTGTGTGTGTGTGTATGTGTGTGTGCGTGTGTATGTTTGTGTGTGTGTGTATGTGCGAACACGCGCGCGCGCGCGTGTGTGTGTGTCTGTGTGTGCACGGGCGTGAGTGCGTGTGTGCGAACGTGTGTGCACGGGGGCGCGTGTGTGTGTGTGTGTGCACCCACGCGCGTGTGTTTGTGTGTGTGTGTGCACAGGCGTGCATGTGTCTGTATGCGCAGGCACGTGTGTGTGTGTGTGTGTGTGTGTGTGTGTGTGTGTGTGTGTGTCTGTGTGTGCACAGGCGTGCGTATGTGTGTGTCTGTGTGTCCGCGTGTGTTTGTGTGTCTGTGTCTAACTATGCGCCAACGCGCGTGTGTGTGGGTGTGTGTGTCTGCACATGTGTGTGTGTATGCACGTGCGTGCGTGTCTGTGTGTGTTGGGTGTGTATGCGTGTGCGCACGCGCATGCATGCTTGTGTGTGGGTGGGTGGGTGCGCGTGTGTGCGCTTATGTGTGTGTGCATGCGTGCGTGAGTGCGTGTGTGTATGTGTGTGTGTGTTTGCGTATGTGTGTATCTGAGCGCACGTGCGTGCGTGCGTGTGCGTGTGTGTGTGAGTGTGCGCACGCGTATGTATGTGTGTGTGTGTACACGCGCGTAAGTGTGCGAGCGCGTGTTCATAAGTGTGTGCGCGCACGCGCGCGTGTGTGTGTGTATGTCTGTGTGTGTGTGTGTGAGTGTAATCACGTGTGTGTGTGTGTGTATGTGTGAATGTGAGCATGTGTGTGCGCGTGTGTGTGCGTGTATACCCGTGTGCGTGTGTCTCTGTGTGTCTGTTTACGTGTGTACACGCGTGTATTTGTGTGTGTGAGAGAGAGAGAGAGTGTGCGCAAGCGTGAGTGCGCGTGTGTGCGCGCGTGTGTGTGCATGTGCGCACGTGCGCGTGTGTCTCTGTGTGTGTGTTTGCGTGTTCGCACGCATGTGTTTGTGTGTGTGTGTGTGAGAGAGAGAGAGTGTG
>CAWUDS030001551.1:330000-340000 GCA_963859935.3 Lathyrus sativus
GTGTCTGTGCGCGCACACACACGCGCGTATGCGAGTGTGTGTTTGCATGCCCACACACGTGTGTCTGAGTGTATGTGTGTGTTTGTGTGTGTGTGTGTCTAAGTGTGCGCGGACGCGCGTGTGTGTGTGTCTGCGCATGTATGTGTGTGTGTATGCACGTGCGTGCGTGCCTGTGTGTTTTTGTGTGTGCGTGTTGAGGCGCGCGCTTGTGTGTGCGCGTATGTGTGTTTGCGTGCGTGCTTTCCTGAGTGCATGAGTGCGTGTGTGTGTGTGTGCATATGTGTGTGTGGGTGCGCACGCGTCTGTGTGTTTGCGTGTGCACGCGTGTGTGTGTGTGTGTGTGTGTGTGTGTGCATGTGCGTGTGCGTGTGTGCGTGTGAGTGTGCGGACGCGTGTGTATGTGTGTGTGCACGTGCGTGTGTGCTTGCGCGCGCGTGTTCTTATGTTTGTGTGTGCACGTGTGTGTGTTTGTGTATGTCTGTGTGTGTGTGTGAGAGTGTGAGCACGCGCGTGTGTGTATATGTGTGTGTGTGTGCGTGTGTCTGTGTGTGTGTGTGTGTGTGTTTGTGTGTGCGTGCGTGTGTATGTGTGTGTGTGTGTGAGAGAGAGAGAGAGTGTGCGCACGCGTATGTTTGTGTCCGCGCACGCGTGTTTTTGAGTGTGTGTGTGTGTGTGTGTGTGTATTTGTGCACGCACGTGTGTGTGTGTGTGTGCACGTGCGCGTGCGCGCACGTGTGTGTGTGTGTGTGTGTGTGTGTGTGTGTGTGTGTGCGTGAGAGTGTGCACACGCATGTGCGTGTGTATGCATGAGCCCGTGTGCGTATGAGTGTGCATGTGCGCACGCGTGCGTATGCTTGTGTGTGCGTGCGTGCACGCCTGTGTCTATGCGTATGTGTGTGTGTCTGTGTGTGCGCGCGCGTGTGTTTATGTGTGTGAGTCAAAGTGTGCGCGCACGCGTGTGTATGTGTGTGTGTGTGTGTGTCTGCGCATGTGTGCGTGTGTATGCACGTGCGTGCGTGCGTGTTTGTGTGTCTGTGTGTGTGCGCGCATGTTTGTGTGTGACTGTGTGTACGCGTGTGTGCGCGTATGTGTGTGTGCATGCGTGCTTGCGTACGTGCATGAGTGCGTGTGTGTGTGTGCGCCTGTACACGCGTGTGTGTGTTTGCGTGTGCGTGCGTGTTTGTGTTTGTGTGTGTGTGTGTGTGTTTGTGTGCATGTACGTGCCTGCGTGTGTGTGTGCGTGTGAGTGTGCGCACGCGACTGTATGTGTGTGTGTGTGCACACACGTGTGTTTACGTGCGCGCGTGTTCTTATGTTTGTGTGCACACGTGGTTCTGTGTGTGTGTGTGTGTGATAGAGAGTGTGAGCACGCGTGCATGTGTGTGTGTGTGTGCCCGTGTACGTGTGTCTGTGTGTGTGTGTTTGCGTGTGCACGCGTGTGTGTGTTTGTGTGTGTGTAAGAGAGAGTATGCGCAAGTGTGTGAGTGTGTGTGTGTGCGCGCGCGTTTGTGTGTGAGCATGCGCGCACGCATGTGTGTGTGTGTGTGTGCGCGCGTGCGTGTTCTTGTGTGTGTGTATGTGAGTGTGTGCACACGCGCGTGCATGTTCTTGTGTGTGTGTGTGTGTGTTAGTTTGTGCGCGCACGTGTGTGTGTGTGTGTGTGCATATGTGTGTGTGTTTATGTGTGTGTGTGTGTGTGTGTGTGTGTGTTTGTGTGTGTGTGTGCATGAGGGAGTGTGCACACGCGTGTGTGTATGCGTGTGTGTGTGTGCGTGTGTCTGTGTGTGCTCGCGCGTGTTTATGTGTTTGAGTGTGTGTGCGTGTTGCGCGTGTGTGTCTGCACGTGCGTGTGTGCCTGTGTGTTTGGGTGTGTGTGCGTGTGGACGCGCACGCGCGCTTGTATGTGTGTGGTTGTGCGCGCGTATGTGTGTTTGCGTGCGTACGTGAGTGTGTGTGTGTGTGTGTGTGTGTTTGTGTGTGTATGTGTTCGCACGGGTGTGTAAGTTTGCGTGTGCGCGCGCGTGTGTGTGTGTGTGTGTATGCACCCGTACGTTCATGTGTGTGTGCGTGTGTGTATGCGTGTGAGTGTGCGCACGCGTATGTATGTGTATGTGTGTACACACGAGGGCGGGTGCGCGCGCGTGTGTTCATAAGTGTGTGCGCGCACGTGTGTGTGTGTGTGTATGTCTATGTGTGTATGTGTGTGAGAGAGTAAGCACGCTTGTGTGAGTGTGCGTGTGTGCGTGTGTGTGTGTGTGTGCGTGTGTGTGCGTGTGTCTCCGTGTGTGTGTTTGCATGTGCGCACACGTGTGTTTGTGTGTGTGAGAGAGAGAGTGTGTGCGCGTGTTCGTGTGCGCGCGTGTGTGTATTTGTGCGCGCACGTGTGTGTTTGTGTGTACACGTTCGTGTGCGCGTGCACGCGCGTGCACGCGTGCGTGTTGGTGTGCGTGTGTGTTTGTCTGTGTGTGCACGCGCGTGTTTGTGTACACGCGAGTGCGTGTTTGCGTGTGCGTGTTTGCGTGTGCGCGAGTGTGTGTGCATGCGTGCGTGTGTGTTTGTGTGTGCGCACGTGTGTCTATGTGAGCGCGCACACACGTGTGTGTTTGTCTGTTTCTGCGTGTGCGTGTGTACGTGCCTGCGTGTGCGTGTGTGTTTATGCGCACGTGTGTGTTTGTGTATGTGTGTATGTATGTGTTTGTGTGCAGGCGAGTGTGCGCGTGCATGTGTGTGTGTCCATTTGTAAATGAACGCGTGTGTGCGTGTGTGTGTGTACGAGCGTGTGTGCATGTGTGTGTGTGTATGTGTGTGTGCGTGTGTATGTTTATGTGTGTGTGTGTATGTGCAAACACGCGCGCGTGTGTGTCTGTGTGTGCACGGGCGTGAGTGCGTGTGTGTGCGCGAACGTGTGTGCACGGGCGTGCGTGTGTGTGTGTGTGCACCCACGCGCGTGCGTGTGTGTGTGTGTGTGCACAGGCGTGCACGTGTCTGTATGCGCAGGCACGTGTGTGTGTGTGTGTGTGTCTGTGTGTGCACGGGCATGCGTATGTGTGTGTCTGTATGTGTGCGTGCTCCGTGCATGCGTGTGTGTGTGCGAACGTGTGTGTCTGTGTGTGCGCACGCGCGTGTATGTGTGTCTGCGCAGGTGTGTGTGTGCACGTGAGTGCGTGCATGCGTGTTTCTGTGTGTGTTTGTTCGCGCGCACGTGTGTGTGAGTGTACTTGTGTGTGTGAGTGCGTGTGTGTGTATGTGTGTATGTGTGTACGCGCACGTGTTTGAGTGTTTGCCCCCACGCGCGTGTTGTGTGTGTGTGCGTGTGTGTGTGTGCACGCGCATTTGTTTATGCGTGTGTGTGTGGGTGTGCATGCATGTTTTCGTATTTGTGAGTGTTTGTATGCGCAAACATGTGTGTGTGTGTGTCTGTGTGTGCGTGTGTATGCGTGCACACGTGTGTGTGTGTGTTACTGTGTGTGCGCGTGTGTGCGTGCGTGTGCGTGTGTGTGTGTGTGTGTGCATGGGCGTGTTTGTGTCTACGCGAGTGCGTGTATACGTTCGTGTGTGTACGTGTGCGCGTGTGTATGCGCATGTGTGTGTGTGTGTTTGTGCGCACGTGTGCGCACATTTGGGTGGGCGCACGCGTCTGTGTGTGTGTGCGTGTGTGTGTGTATGCGTGTGTGTGTGTGTGTGTGTCCACGTGTGTATGTGTGTGCGAGCGGCATAAGTTAGTGCATGCGTGCGTACGTCTGTGTGTGTACACGCACGCATGTGTCTGTATGTGTGGGTGTCTGTGTGTGCGCGCGTGTGTGTTTGTGTGTGTGCCTGTGTATGCACGTACGCATGTGTCTGGGTGTGTCTGCGCAGATGCGTGTATGTGTGTACACGTGCGTGCGTGTATGCTTGTGTGTGTGTGTGTGCGCATGCACGCGCGTGTGTGTGTGTCTACGCAGGTGAGTGTGTGTGTGTGTGTGTGTGTGTGTGCGTGTGTGTGTGTGTGTATGTGTGTGTGTGCACGCACGTCGGTGTGTGTTTGCATGCACGCGCGTGTTTGTGTGCGCGTGTTTGTGTGTGTGCGCGTATGTGTATGTGCGTGTGCGTGTGTGTGTATATGTGAGTGTGTGTGTGGGTGAGCCCGCGCGCGCGTTCCTGTTTGTGAGTGTATGCGCTCACGCATGTGTGTGTGTATGTGCGTGTGTGTGTGTGTTTGTGTGTGAGCGTGTGTGTGCGTGTATGTGTGTATATGTGTTCACGGGCGTGTTTGTGTGCACGCGAGTGCGTGTGTGCGTGTGTGTTTGTGCGTGTGTGTGCATGCAAGCGTGTGTGCGTGTTTGTGTGTGTTCACGCGAGTGTGTGCACGCGTGTGCGTGCGTGCGTGTTTGCGTGCGTGTTTGTGTGTCCACGTGTGTATGTGCGCGCGTCTGTGTGTGTGTCCACGTGTGTATGTGTGTGTGTATGTATGTGCGAGCGACACGCGTTAGTGCATGCGTGCGTGCGTGTGAGAGTGCGCGCGCACACGTGTTTGTTTGTGTGTGTTCGCGTGCGCGTGTGTGTGTGTGCGCGCAGGCATGTGTCTGTGTGTGTGTCTGTGTGTGCGCACGCCTGTGTGTTTTTGTGTGTACCTGTGTATGCGCGCACATGTGTGTCTGGGTGTGTGTGTGTGTGTGTGTGTGTGTGAACATGTGTGCGTGCGTGCCTGTGTGTGCGTGTGTGTGTATCTGCGCAGGTGAGTGAGTGTGTGTGCGTGCGTGTGTGTGTATGTGTGTGTGTGCGCGTACGTCGGTGTGTGTTTGCATGCGCTTGTTTGTGTATGTGTACGTATCTGTGTGTGTGTGCACGCGCGCTTGTGTTTGCGTGTGTGTATGTGCGTGTGCGTGTGCGTGTATGTGTGCGCATGCGGGTGTGTGTAGGTGAGCCTGCACGCACGTTCGTGTTTGTGAGTGTATGCATTCACGCACGTGTGTGTGTGTAAGCGTGTGTGTGCGTGCGTGTGTGTGTATGTGTGTTCATGGGCGTGTTAGTGTGCATGAGAGTGCGTGTGAGCGTGTGCATGCAAGCGTGTGTGTGCGTGTGTGTGTGTGTGCGTGTGTGTATGTGCATGCACATTCGTGTTTGCGTGTGTGTGTGGGTGTGTGGGTGTGCGCGCGTGCGTTTTCGTATTTGTGAGTGTTTGTGTGCGCACGTGTGCGTGTGTATGCGCGCACACGTGTGTGTGTGTGTGTGTGTTGTTGTTGTGTGTGTGTGTGCGTGTGCGTGTGCGCACGTGTGTGTGTGTATGATTGTGTATGTGTGTGTCTGCACGCGTGTGTGTGTGTGCGTGTGAGTGTGTGCGTGCGAGCAGCGTGTGCATGTGTGTGCGCGCGCGTGTGTTTGTTTGTGTGTGTGTCTGTGTGTGCGTGTGAATGTGTGCGTGTGTGCGTATGTGTGCGCATGTGTTAGTGCATTCGTACGTGCGTGCGTGTGTGTGTGAATGTGTGCGCGTGTGCGTATGTGTGCGCGCGTATGTGAGTGTGTGTGTGTGCAGGCGAGCACGCGTGTGTCTTTTTGTATGTGTCTGTGTATATGTGTCTGTGTGTGCGCGCGCGTGTGTTTGTTTGTTTGTGTGTGTGTGTCTAAGTGTAGGTGCACACGTGTGTGTGTGTGTGTGTGCGTGTGCGCGCGCGCAGGTGTGTGTGTATGCGCACGTGCGTGCGTGCATGCGTGTTTGTGTGTGTGTGTGCGTGTGTGTGTGTTTGTGTGTGCACGCGCGTGTTTGTGTGCATGCGAGTGCCTGCGTGTGTGTGTCTGTGTGCGTGTGTATGTGTGTGCATGCGTACGTGCCTGTGTGTGTGTGTGTGTTTGTGCGCGCGTGTGCGCACATTTCGGTGGGCGCACGCGTCTGTGTGTGTGTGCGTGTGTGTGTGTATGCGTGTGTGTGTGTGTGTGTGTGTGTCCACGTGTGTATATGTGTGCGAGCGGCATAAGTTAGTGCATGCGTGTGTACGTCTGTGTGTGTGCGCGCACGCATGTGTCTGTGTGTGTGTGTGTGTCTGTGTGTGCGCGCGTGTGTGTTTGTGTGTGTGCCGGTTTATGCGCGCACGCATGTGTCTGGGTGTGTCTGCGCAGATGCGTGTATGTGTGTGCACGTGCGTGCGTGTATGCTTGTGTGTGTGTGTGTGTGCGCACGCACACGCGCGCGTGTGTGTCTACGCAGGTGTGTGTGTGTGTATGTGTGTGTGTGTATGCACGCACGTCGGTGTATGTTTGCATGCACGCGCGTGTTTGTGTGCGCGTGTTTGTGTGTGTGCGCGTATGTGTATGTGCGTGTGCGTGTGTGTGTATATGTGAGTGTGTGTGTGGGTGAGCCCGCGCGCGCGTTCGTTTTTGTGAGTGTATGCGCTCACGCATGCGTGTGTGTGTGTATGTGTGTGTGTGTGTTTGTATGTGAGCGTGTGTGTGCGTGTGTGTGTGCGTGTATGTGTGTATATGTGTTCACGGGCGTGTTTGTGTGCACGCGAGTGCGTGTGTGCGTGTGTGTTTGTGCGTGTGTGTGCATGCAAGCGTGTGTGCGTGTTTGTGGGCGTGCGTGTGTGTGCACGTGTGCGCGTGCGTGCGTGTGTGCGTGTGTGTTTGTGTGTCCGTGTGTATGTGTGTGCGCGTGTGTGTATGCGTGCCTGCGCGTACGTGTGTCTGTGCGCGCACACACACGCGCGTATGCGAGTGTGTGTTTGCATGCCCACACGCGTGTGTCTGAGTGTATGTGTGTGTTTGTGTGTGTGTGTCTAAGTGTGCGCTGACGCGCGTGTGTGTGTGTCTGCGCATGTATGTGTGTGTGTATGCACGTGCGTGCGTGCCTGTGTGTTTTTGTGTGTGCGTGTTGAGGCGCGCGCTTGTGTGTGCGCGTGTGTGCGCGTATGTGTGTTTGCGTGCGTGCTTTCCTGCGTGCATGAGTGCGTGTGTGTGTGTATATGTGTGTGTGCGCGCGCACGCGTCTGTGTGTTTGCGTGTGCACGCGTGTTTGTGTGTGCGTGTGTGTGTGTGTGTGTGCATGTGTGTGCGTGTGTGTGCGTGTGAGTGTGCGGACGCGTGTGTATGTGTGTGTGCACGTGCGTGTGTGCTTGCACGCGTGTGTTCTTATGTTTGTGTGTGCACGTGCGTGTGTTTGTGTATGTCTGTGTGTGTGTGTGTGTGAGAGTGTGAGCACGCGTGTGTGTGTGTGTGTGTATGTGTGTGTGTGTGTGCATGTGTCTGTGTGTGTGTGTGTTTGTGTGTGCGTGTGTGTATGTGTGTGTGTGTGTGAGAGAGAGATAGAGAGAGTGTGTGTGCGCACGCGTATGTTTGTGTCCGCGCACGCGCGTTCTTGAGTGTGTGTGTGTGTGTGTATTTGTGCACGCACGTGTGTGTGTGTGTGCATGTGCGCGTGCGCGCACGTGTGTGTGTGTGTGTGTGCCTGAGAGTGTGCACACGCATGTGCGTGTGTATGCATGAGCCCGTGTGCGTATGAGTGTGCATGTGCGCACGCGCGCGAATGCTTGTGTGTGCGTGCGCGCATGCCTGTGTCTGTGCGTGTGTGTGTGTCTGTGTGTGCGTGCGTGTGTTTATGTGTGTGAGTCAAAGTGTGCGCGCACGCGTGTGTATGTGTGTGTGTGTGTCTGCGCATGTGTGCGTGTGTATGCATGTTCGTGCGTGCGTGTTTGTGTGTCTGTGTGTGTGCGCGCATGTTTGTGTGTGACTGTGTGTACGCGTGTGTGCGCGTATGTGTGTGTGCATGCGTGCTTGCGTACGTGCATGAGTGCATGTGTGTGCGCATGTGTGTGTGCGCCTGTACACGCGTGTGTGTGTTTGCATGTGCGTGCGTGTTTGTGTTTGTGTGTGTGTGTGTGTGTGTGTGTTTGTGTGCATGCACGTGCCTGCGTGTGTGTGTGCGTGTGAGTGTGCGCACGCGACTGTATGTGTGTGTGTGCACACGCGTGCGTTTACGCGCGCGCGTGTTCTTATGTTTGTGTGCACACATGGTTCTGTGTGTGTGTGTGTGAGATAGAGAGTGTGAGCACGCGTGCATGTGTATGTGTGTGTGTGTGTGTGCCAGTGTGCGTGTGTCTGTGTGTGTGTATGTTTGCGTGTGCACGCGTGTGTGTGTTTGTGTGTGTGTAAGAGAGAGTATGCGCAAGTGTGTGAGTGCGTGTGTGTGCGCGCGCGTTTGTGTGTGAGCATGCACGCACGCATGTGTGTGTGTGTGTGCGCGCGTGCGTGTTCTTGTGTGTGTGTGTGTATGTGACTGTGTGCACGCGCGCGTGCATGTTCTTGTGTGTGTGTGTGTTTGTGCGCGCACGTGTGTGTTTGTGCGCCCACGTGTGTGTGTGTGTGTGTGTGTGTGTGTGTGTGCATATGTGTGTGTGTTTATGTGTGTGTGTGTGTGTGTGTGTTTGTGTGTGTGTGTGTGTGCATGAGAGAGTGTGCACACGCGTGTGTGTATGCGTGTGTGTGTGCGTGTGTCTGTGTGTGCTCGCGCGTGTTTGTGTGTTTGAGTGTGTGTGCGTGTTGCGCGTGTGTGTCTGCACGTGCGTGTGTGCCTGTGTATTTGGGTGTGTGTGCGAGTGGACGCGCACGCGCGCTTGTATGTGTGTGGTTGTGCGCGCGTATGTGTGTTTGCGTGCGTGCGTGAGTGTGTGTGTGTGTGTGTGTATGTGTGCGCACGGGTGTGTAAGTTTGCGTGTGCGCGCGTGTTTGTGTGTGTGTGTGTGTGTATGCACCCGTACGTGCATGTGTGTGTGCGTGTGTGTATGTGTGTGAGTGTGCGCACGCGTATGTATGTGTATGTGTGTACACACGAGGGCGGGTGCGCGCGCGTGTGTTCATAAGTGTGTGCGCGCACGTGTGTGTGTGTGTGTGTGTGTGTATGTCTGTGTGTGTATGTGTGTGAGAGAGTGAGCACGCTTGTGTGTATGTGTATGTGTGAGTGTGCGTGTGTGTGCGTGTGTGTGTGTGTGTGTGCGTGTGTGTGCGTGTGTCTCCGTGTGTGTGTTTGCGTGTGCGCACACGTGTGTTTGTGTGTGAGAGAGAGAGAGTGTGTGCGCGTGTTCGTGTGCGCGCGTGTGTGTATTTGTGCGCGCACGTGCGTGTTTGTGTGTACACGTTCGTGTGCGCGTGCACGCGCGTGCACGCGTGCGTGTGTGTTTGTCTGTGTGTGCACGCGCGTGTTTGTGTACACGCGAGTGCGTGTTTGCGTGTGCGTGTATGTGTGTGTGCGAGTGTGTATGCGTGCGTGCGTGTGTGTTTGTGCGTGCGCACGTGTGTCTGTGTGAGCGCGCACACACGTGTGTGTTTGTCTGTTTCTGCGTGTGCGTGTGTACGTGCCTGCGTGTGCGTGTGTGTTTATGCGTACGTGTGTGTTTGTGTATGTGTGTGTGTCTGTGTTTGTGTGCACGCGAGTGTGCGCGTGCGTGTGTGTGTGTGTCCATTTGTAAATGAACGCGTGTGTGCGTGTGTGTGTGTGTGTACGAGCGTGTGTGCATGTGTGTGTGTGTGTGTGTATGTGTGTGTGCGTGTGTATGTTTGTGTGTGTGTGTGTATGTGCGAACACGCGCGCGTGTGTGTGTCTGTGTGTGCACGGGCATGAGTGCGTGTGTGTGCGCGAACGTGTGTGCACGGGCGTGCGTGTGTGTATGTGTGTGCACCCACGCGCGCGCGCGCGTGTGTGTGTGTGTGCACAGGCATTCATGTGTCTGTATGCGCAGGCACGTGTGTGTGTGTGTGTGTCTGTGTGTGCACGGGCGTGCGTATGTGTGTGTCTGTGTGTGCGCGTGCTCCGTGCGTGCGTGTGTGTGTGCGAACGTGTGTGTGTCTGCGTGTGCGCACGCGTGTGTATGTGTGTCTGCGCAGGTGTGTGTGTGCACGTGAGTGCGTGCCTGCGTGCATGCGTGTTTCTGTGTGTGTTTGTTCGCGCGCACGTGTGTGTGAGTGTACTTGCGTGTGTGAGTGCGTGTGTGTGTGTATGTGTGTATGTGTGTATGCACACGTGTTTGAGTGT
>CAWUDS030001551.1:345000-347500 GCA_963859935.3 Lathyrus sativus
TGTGTGTGTGTGTGAGAGATAGAGAGTGTGAGCACGCGTGCATGTGTATGTGTGTGTGTGTGTGCCCGTGTGCGTGTGTCTGTGTGTGTCTGTGTGTCTGCATGTGCGTGCGTGTGTGTAAGAGAGAGTATGCGCAAGTGTGTGAGTGCATGTGTGCGCACGCGCGTTTGTGTGTGTGCATGCGCGCACGCATGTGTGTGTGTGTGCGCGTGCGTGTTCTTGTGTGTGTGTGTGTATGTGAGTGTGTGCGCGCGTGCATGTTCTTGTGTGTGTGTGTGTTTGTGCGCGCACGTGTGTGTGTGTGTGTGTGCATATGTGTGTGTGTTTATGTGTGTGTGTGTGTGTGTGTTTGTGTGTGTGTGTGTGTGTGCATGAGAGAGTGTGCGCACGCGTGTGTGTATGTGTGTGTCTGTGTGTGCTCGCGCGTGTTTGTGTGTTTGAGTGTGTGTGCGTGTCGCGCATGTGTGTCTGCACGTGCGTGTGTGCCTGTGTGTTTGGGTGTGTGTGTGTGCGGACGCGCACGCGCGCTTGTGTGTGTGTGGTTGTGCGTGCGTATGTGTTTGCGTGCGTGCGTGAGTGTGTTTGTGTGTGTGTGTATGTGTGCGCACGGGTGTATAAGTTTGCGTGTGCGCGGGTGTTTATGTGTGTGTGTATGCACTCGTACGTGCATGTGTGTGTGCGTGTGTGTATGCGTGTGAGTGTGCGCACGCGTATGTATGTGTATGTGTGTACACACGAGGGCGTGTGCGCGCGCGTGTGTTCATAAGTGTGTGCGCGCACGTGTGTGTGTGTGTGTGTGTGTGTATGTCTGTGTGTGTATGTGTGTGAGAGAGTGAGCACGCTTGTGTGTATGTGTATGTGTGAGTGTGCGTGTGTGTGCGTGTGTGTGTGTGCGTGTGTGTGCGTGTATCTCCGTGTGTGTGTTTGCGTGTGCGCACACGTGTGTTTGTGTGTGGGAGAGAGAGAGTGTGTGTGCGTGTTCGTGTGCGCGCGTGTGTGTATTTTTGCGCGCACGTGTGTGTTTGTGTGTACACGTTCGTGTGCGCGTGCACGCGTGCGTGTTGGTGTGCGTGTGTGTTTGTCTGTGTGTGCACGCGCGTGTTTGTGTACACGCGAGTGCGTGTTTGCGTGTGCGTGTGTGTGTGTGTGCGAGTGTGTGTGCGTACGTGCGTGTGTGTTTGTGTGTGCGCACGTGTGTCTGTGTGAGCGCGCACACACGTGTGTGTTTGTCTGTTTCTGCGTGTACGTGTGTGTTTATGCGCACGTGTGTGTTTGTGTATCTGCGTGCACGCGTGTTTGTGTGCAGGCGAGTGTGCGCGTGCGTGTGTGTGTGTCCATTTGTAAATGAACGCATGTGTTCGTGTGTGTGTGTGTACGAGCCTGTGTGCATGTGTGTGTGTGTATGTGTGTGTGCGTGTGTATGTTTGTGTGTGTGTGTGTATGTGCGAACACGCGCGTGTGTGTGTGTCTGTGTGTGCACGGGCGTGAGTGCGTGTGTGTGCGCGAACGTGTGTGCACGGGCGTGCGTGTGTGTGTGTGTGTGTGCACCCACGCGCGCGCGCGCGTGTGTGTGTGTGTGTGTGTGTGTGTGCACAGGCGTGCATGTGTCTGTATGCGCAGGCACGTGTGTGTGTGTGTGTTTGTGTGTGCACGGGCGTGCGTATGTGTGTGTCTGTGTGTGTGCGTGCTCCGTGTATGTGTGTGTGTGTGTATGTGTGTGTCTGCATGTGCGCGCGTGTGTGTGTAAGAGAGAGTATGCGCAAGTGTGTGAGTGCGTGTGTGCGCGCGCGCGTTGGGTGTGTGCATGCGCGCACGCATGTGTGTGTGTGAGTGCGCGCGTGCGTGTTCTTGTGTGTGTGTGTGTATGTGAGTGTGTGCGCGCGCGTGCATGTTCTTGTGTGTGTGTGTGTGTGTGTGTGTGTGTGTGTGTGTGTGTGTGTGTGTGTGTGTGCATATGTGTGTGTGTTTATGTGTGTGTGTGTGTGTTTGTGTGTGTGTGTGTGCATGAGAGAGTGTGCGCACGCGTGTGTGTATGCGTGTGTGTGTGCGTGTGTCTGTGTGTGCTCGCGCGTGTTTGTGTGTTTGAGTGCGTGTGCGTGTCGCGCGTGTGTGTCTGCACGTGCGTGTGTGCCTGTGTGTTTGGGTGTGTGTGTGTGTGGACGCGCACGCGCGCTTGTGTTTGTGTGGTTGTGCGCGCGTATGTGTGTTTGCGTGCGTGCGTGAGTGTGTGTGTGTGAGTGTGTGTGTGTGTGTATGTGTGCGCACGGGTGTGTAAGTTTGCGTGTGCGCGGGTGTTTATTTGTGTGTGTATGCACCCGTACGTGCATGTGTGTGTGCGTGTGTGTATGCGTGTGAGTGTGCGCACGCGTATGTATGTGTATGTGTGTACACACGAGGGAGTGTGCGCGCGCGTGTGTTCATAAGTGTGTGCGCGCACGTGTGTGTGTATGTGTGTGTATGTTTGTGTGTGTATGTGTGTGAGAGAGTGAGCACGCTTGTG
>CAWUDS030001551.1:370000-372500 GCA_963859935.3 Lathyrus sativus
TGTGTATGTGCGCACACGTGTTTGTGTATGTGTGTGTGTGTGTGTGTGTGAGTGTGTGTGAGAGAGAGTGCGTGAGCGCACGAGTGTGTGTGTGTGTGTGTGTTTGTGCGTGTGTGTGTGTGTGTGCTTATGTGTGTGCATGCGCATTTGTGTGTGCACGCGTGTTTGTGTGTGTGTTTGTGCGTGTGTGTGCGTATCTGTACGTTTGTGTGTCTGTGTGTGTCTGTGCTTGTGTGTATGTGCATGCACACGTGCGTGTGTGTGTGTGTACGCGTGCACGTGTGCGCTCGTGTTCGTGTGTATGTGTGCGCGCACTTGTGTGTGTACATGTGTGTGTGCGCGCACGTGTGTGTGTATTTGTGTGTGTTTGTGTGTGTGTGTGTATTTGTGTGTGTTTGTGTGTGTGTGAGACAGAGTGTGTGCACGTGTATGTGTGTGCGTGTGTACGTGTCCGTTTGTGCATGCACGCGCGTGTGTTTTTGTGTGTGTCTGTTTGTGCGCGCACGTGTGTGTGTATGTGTGTGTGTGCACGGGCGTGTGTGTGTGTGTGTGTGTGTATGTGCGAACGTGTGTGCACGAGTGTGCGTGTGTGTGTCTGTGTGTGCATGCACGTGTGTGTGTGTGTGTCTGTGTGTGCACGGGCGTGCGCGTGTGTGTTTCTGTGTGTGCGTGTGCGTGCGTGCGCGTGTGTGTGTCTGTGTGTGCGCGTGCATGCGCGCACGTGTGTGTGTATGCGTGTGTGTGTGTGTCCACGTGTGTATCTGTGTGCGAGCGATATAAGTTAGTGCATGCATGCGTGCGTGCGTCTGTGTGTGTGTGCGCGCACGCATGTGTCTGTGTGTGTGTCTGTGTGTGCGCGAGTGTGTATTTGTGTGTGTGCCTGTGTATACGCGCACACATGTGTCTGGGTGTGTCTGCGCAGGTGCGTGTATGTGTGTGCACGTGCGTGCGTGTGTGCTTGTGTGTGTGTGTGTGTGCGCACGTACGCGAGTGTGTGTGTGTCTACGCAGGTGAGTGTGTGTGTGTGTGCGTGCGTGTGTGTGTATGTGTGTGTGTGCGCGCACGTCGATGTGTGTTTGCATGCACGCGCGTGTTTGTGTGCGCGTGTTTGTGTGTGTGCGCGTATGTGTGTGTGCGTGAGAGTGTGCAAACGCGTGTGCGTGTGTGTGCATGAGCTCGTGTGCGTGTGAGTGTGCCTGTGCGCACGCGCACATATGGAAGTGTGTGCGTATGCGCACGCCTGTGTCTGTGCATATGTGTGTGTGTCTGTGTGTGTGCGCGCGTGTGTTTGTGTGTGTGAGTCTAAGTGTGCGCGCACGCATGTGTATATGTGTGGGTGTGTGTCTGCGCATGTGTGCGTGTGTATGCACGTGCGTGCGTGTTTGTGTGTCTGTGTGTGTGCGCGCACGTTTGTGTGTGACTGTGTGTACGTGTGTGTGCGCGTATGTGTGTGGGCATGCATGCTTGGGTACGTGCATGAGTGCGCGTGTGTGTGTGTGCGCGTGTGTGTGCGCCTGTACACGCGTGTGTGTGTTTGCGTGTGCGTGCGTGTGTGTGTATATGTGGGTGTGTGCATGGGCGTGCGTGTGCGTGTGTGTGTTTGTGTGTATGTGCGAACGTGTGTGCACGGGTGTGCGGGTGTGTGTCTGTGTGTGCATGCACGTGTGTGTGTGTCTGTGTGTGCACGGGCGTGCGCGCGTGTGTGTCTGTGTGTGCGTGTGTGTGCGTGCGCGTGTGTGTGTCTGTGTGTGCGCGTGCGTGCGTGCTCGTGTGTGTGTATGCGTGTGTGTGTGTCCACATGTGTATGTGTGTGCGAGCGGCATAAGTTAGTGCATGCGTGCGTGCGTGCGTCTGTGTGTGTGTGCGCGCACGCATGTGTCTATGTGTGTGTCTGTGTGTGCGCGCGTCTGTGTTTGTGTGTACCTGTGTATGCGCGCACGCATGTGTCTGGGTGTGTCTGCGCAGGTGCGTGTATGTGTGTGCACGTGCATGCGTGTGTGCTTGTGCGTGTGTGTGTGCGCATGCACGCGAGTGTGTGTGTGTGTCTATGCAGGTGAGTGTGTGTGTGTGTGTGCGTGCGTGTGTGTGTGTATGTGTGTGTGTGCGCGCGCACGTCGGTGTGTGTTTGCATGCACGCGAGTGTTTGTGTGTGTGCGCGTATGTGTATGTGCGTGTGCGTGTGTGTGCATATGTGCGTGTGTATGTGTGGGTGAGCCCGCGCGCGTTCGTGTTTGTGAGTGTATGCGTTCAGGCATGTGTGTGTGTGTGCGTGTGTGTGTGTGTGTGTTTGTGTGTGAGCGTGTGTGTGCGTGTGTGTGTGTGCGTGTATGTGTGTATATGTGTTCACGGGCGTGTTTGTGTGCACGCGAGTGCGTGTGTGTGCATGCAAGCGTGTGTGCGTGTTTGTGTGCGTGCGTGTGTGTGTGCATGCGAGTGTGTGTGTGCGTGCGTGTGTGTGTGCGTGTTTGTGTGTCCGTGTGTATGTGTGTGCGTGTGTGGG
>CAWUDS030001551.1:377500-382500 GCA_963859935.3 Lathyrus sativus
TGTGTTTGCGTGTGCGCACATGTGTGTTTGTTGTGAGAGAGAGAGTGTGTCCGCGTGTTCGTGTGTGCGCGTGTGTGTATTTGTGCGCGCACGTGTGTGTTTGTGTGTAAGCACGCGTGTGCGCGCGCGCGTGTGTGAAATGTGCACACGCGTGCGTGTGTGTTTGTCTATGTGTGCACGCGCGTGCTTGAGTGCACGCGAGTGCGTGTTTGCGTGTGCGTGTGCGTGTGTGTGTGCGTGTGTGTGTGTGTGTGTGCGTGTGTGTGTTTGTGTGTGCGCACGTGTGTGTGTGTGTGTGTGTGTGTGTGTGTGTTTGTACATGCGTGTGCACACGTGTGTGCGTGTGCGCACGTGTGTGTGTGTTTGCACGCGTCTGTGTGCGTGTGTGTTTGTATGTGTGTGTGTGTGCAGGTGTGTGTGTGTGTGTAAGCGCGCGTGTAGGTATGTGTTTGCGTGCGACGTGCGTTAGTGCATGCGTGTGTGTGTGTGTGCACGCGCGCACGCGCTCCCGTGTGTTTATATGTGGGCGCGCGCACGCCTGTGTCTGTGTGTGCGCGCGCGTGTGTTTGTGTGTGTGTCTACGTGAGCTCACACGCGTGCACGTGTGTGTCTGTGTCTGCGCAAGTGCGTGTGTGTGTATGTGCGCGGGTGCGTGCGTGCATGTGCGTGCGTGTGTGTGCGCACATGTTTGTGTGCGCGTGTATGCGTATTTGTGTGCACGCGAGTGCGTGTGTGTGTTCGTGTGTGAGTGCGTCCGTGCGTATGTTTGTGTGTGTGTGTGCGAGAGTGTGCACATGTGTGTGTGTTTGTGCGTGTGTGTGTGAGTGTGTATGTGTGTGTGTGTGTGTGCACATGTGTGTGTGTGTGCGAGCGACGCGCGTTAGTGCATGTGTGCGTATGTGTGTGTGTGTGTGTGCGCGCGCACGCGTTTGTGTTTGTGAGGAAGTGAGCGCGTGCGCGCGCAAGCTCTCGTCCGCGCTTGTGTGGTTGTGTGCGCCCGCATGCTTGTGTCTTTGTGTCTGTGTGCACGTGCCTAGTTGCCTGCATATGTGTGTGTCTATGTATGTGTGTGTGTGCGCGTGTGTCTGTGTGTGTACATGCGTGCGCGTGTGTGCGTACGTACGTGCGTGCGTGCAAGCCTGTATGTGTGTAGGTGCGATTGCACGCGCGCGCAGATGTGTATGTGCGCGCACGTGTTTGTGTTTGTGTGTGTATGTGTGAGTGTGTGTGAGAGAGAGTGCGTGAGCGCACGCGTGTGTGTGTGTGTGTGTGTTTGTGTGTGTGTGTGTGCTTGTGTGTGTGCATGCACATTTGTGTGTGCGCGCGTGTTTGTGTGTGTGTCTGTGCGTGTGTGTGCGTATTTGTACGTTTGTGTGTCTGTGCGTGTGTGTATGTGCATGCACACGTGTGTGTGTGTGTGTGTGTATGCGTGCATGCGTGCGCTCGTGTTCGTGTGTATGTGTGCGCGCACGTGTGTGTGTTTGTGTGTGTGTGTGTGTTTGTGTATGTGTGTATTTGTGTGTGTTTGTGTGTGTGTGAGACAGAGTGTGTGCACGTGTATGTGTGTGCGTGTGTACATGTCCGTTTGTGCGTGCACGCGCGTGTGTTTTTGTGTGTGTCTCTTTGTGCGTGCACGTGTGTATGTATGTGTGTGTGAGTGTGCACGGGCGTGTGTGTGTGTGTGTGTATGTGCGAACGTGTGTGCACGGGTGTGCGTGTGTATGTCCGTGTGTGCATACACGTGTGTGTGTCTGTGTGTGCACGGGCGTGCGCGTGTGTGTTTCTGTGTGTGTGTGTGCATGCGTGCGCGTATGTGTGTATGTGTGTGCGCGTGCGTGCGCGCACGTGTGTGTGTATGCGTGTGTGTGTGTGTCCACGTGTGTATGTGTGTGCAAGCGGCATAAGTTAGTGCATGTGTGCGTGCGTGCGTCTGTGTGTGTGCGCGCACGCATGTGTCTGTGTGTGCGCGCGTGTGTGTTTGTGTGTGTGCCTGTGTATGCGCGCACGCATGTGTCTGGGTGTGTCTCCGCAGGTGCGTGTATGTGTGTGCACGTGCGTGCGTGTGTGCTTGTGTGTGTGTGTGTGCGCACGCACGCGAGTGTGTGTTTGTCTACGCAGGTGAGTGTGTGTGTGTGTGTGTGTGTGTGTGTGCGCGCGTGCGCGTGCGTGTGTATGTGTATGTGTGTGTGTGCGCGCACGTCGATGTGTGTTTGCATGCACGCGCGTGTTTGTGTGCGCGTGTTTGTGTGTGTGCGCGTATGTGTACGTGCGTGTGCGTGTGTGTGTGTATATGTGCGTGTGTGTGTGTGTATGTGCGTGTGTGAGCGTGTGTGTGCGTGTGTGTGTGTGCGTGTATGTGTGAATATGTGTTCACGGGCGTGTTTGTGTGCACGCGAGTGCTTGTGTGTGTGTTTGTGCGTGTGTGTGCATGCAAGCGTGTGTGCGTGTTTGTGTGCGTGCATGTGTGTGTGCACGCGAGTGTGTGCACGCGTGTGCGTGCGTGAGTGTGTGCGTGCGTGTTTGTGTATCCGTGTGTATGTGTGTGCGTGTGTGTGTGTATGCGTGCGTGCGCATACGTGTGTCTGTGCGCGCACACACACGCGCGTATGCGAGTGTTTGTTTGCATGCCCATACGCGTGTGTCTGAGTGTATGTGTGTGTTTGTGTGTGTGTGTCTAAGTGAGCGCGGACGCGCGTGTGTGTGTCTGGGCATGTATGTGTGTGTGTATGCACGTGCGTGCGTGCCTGTGTGTTTTTTTGTGTGTGTGTGCGCGCGCTTGTGTGTGTGTGTGCGTGTATGTGTGTGTGCGTGCGTGCTTTCCTGCGTGCATGAGTGCGTGTGTGTGTGTATATGTGTGTGTGTGTGCGCACGCGTTTGTGTGTTTGCGTGTGCACGCGTGTTTTTATGTGTGTGTGTGTGTGTGTGCATGTGCGTGCGTGTGTTTGTGAGTGTGAGTGTGCAGACGCGTGTGTATGTGTGTGTGTGCACGTGCGTGTGTGCTTGCGCGTGCGTGTTCTTATGTTTGTGTGTGCACGTGTGTGTGTGTGTGTGTGTGTGTGTGTGTGTTTGTGTGTGTGTGTGTGTGAGAGAGAGAGAGAGAGAGTGTGCGCACGCGTGTGTGTGTGTCCGCGCACGCGTGTTCTTGAGTGTGTGTGTGTGTGTGTATTTGTGCACACACGTGTGGGTGTGTGTGTGTGCATGTGTACCCGCGCGCACGTGTGTATGTGTGTGCGTGAGAGTGTGCACACGCGTGTGCGTGTGTGTGCATGAGCCCGTGTGCGTGTGAGTGTGCCTGTGCGCATGCGCGTGTATGCTTGTGTGTACGTGCGTGCACGCCTGTGTCTGTGCATATGTGTGTGTGTCTGTGTGTGCGCACGCGTGTGTTTGTGTTTGTGAGTCTAAGTGTGCGCGCACGCGTGTGTGTGTGTGTGTGGGTGTGTGTCTGCGCATGTGTGCGTGTGTATGCACGTGCGTGCGTGCGTGCGTGTTTGTGTGTCTGTGTGTGCGCGCGCACGTTTGTGTGTGACTGTGTGTACGCGTGTGTGTGCATGTGTGCTTGCGTACATGCATGAGTGCGTGTGTGTGTGTGCGCGTGTGTGTGCGCCTGTACATGCGTGTGTGTGTTTGCGTGTGTGTGTGCCTGTACACGCGTGTGTGTGTGTTTGCGTGTGTGCGCGTGTTTATGTTTGTGCGCGTGTGTGTGTGTGTGTGCATGCACGTGCCTGCGTGTATGTGTGCGTGTGAGTGTGCGCACGCGACTGTATGTGTGTGTGCACACGCGAGTGTTTGCGCGCGCGCGTGTTCTTATGTTTGTGCGCGCACGTGTTTCTGTGTGTGTGTGAGAGAGAGTGTGAGCACGCGTGCATGTGTATGTGTGTATGTGTGCGCGCGCGCGTGTGTGTGTGTGTATGCGTGTGCCCGTGTGCGTGTGTCTGTGTGTGTGTCTGTGTTTGCGTGTGCGCGCGTGTGCGTATTTGTGTGTGTGTAAGAGAGAGTGTGCGCAAGCGTGTGAGTGCGTGTGTGTGCGCGCGCGTTTATATGTGTGTGTGTGCGCGTGCGTGTTCTTGTGTGTGTGTGTGTGTGTGTGTGTGTGTGTGTGAGTGTGTGTGCATGCGCGCGTGCATGTTCTTATGTGTGTGTGTGTGTGTGTGTTTATGCGTGCACGTGTGTGTGTGTGTGTGCATGTGTGTGTGTTTGTGTGTGTGTGTGTCTGTGTGTTTATGTGTGTGTGTGTGTGTGTGTGTGTGTGTGTGTGTGTTTGTGTGTGTGTGTGCATGAGAGAGTGTGCGCACGCGTGTGTGTGCGTGTGTGTGTGTGTGCGTGTGTCTGTGTGTGCTCGCGCGTGTTTGTGTGTTTGAGTGTGTGTGCGTGTCGTGCGTGTGTGTCTGCACGTGCGTGCGTGCCTGTGTGTTTGTATGTGTGTGCGTGTGGACGCGCACGCACGCTTTAGTGTATGTGTGGTTGTGTGCGCGTATGTGTGTGTGCGTGCGTGCGTGAGTGTGCGTGTGTGTGTATGTGTGTGTATGTGTGCGCACGGGTGTGTGTGTTTGCATGTGCGTGCGTGTTTGTGTGTGTGTGTGTATGCACCCGTACGTGCATGTGTGTGTGCGTGTGAGTGTGCGCACGCGTGTGTATGTGTATGTGTGTACACACGAGGGCGTGTGTGCGCGCGTGTGTTAATAAGTGTGTGCGCGCACGTGTGTGTGTGTGTGTATGTCTGTGTGTGTGTGTGAGAGAGAGTGAACACGCTTGTGTGTGTGTATGTGTGAGTGTGTGCGTGTGTGTGCGTGTGTGCACGTGTGTCTCTGTGTGTGTGTTTGTGTGCGAGAGAGAGTGTGTGCGCGTGTTCGAGTGCGCGTGTGTGTTTATTTGTGCGCGAACGTGTGTGTTTGTGTGTATGCATGCGTGTGCGCGCGCACGCGCGCGCTCGCACGTGTGCGAAAGTGTGCGCACGCGTACGTGTGTGTTTGTCTATGTGTGCACGTGCGTGTTTGTGTGCA
>CAWUDS030001551.1:387500-412500 GCA_963859935.3 Lathyrus sativus
CGCGCGTGTAGGCATGTGTGTGCGAGCGACGTGCGTTAGTGCATGCGCGCGTGTGTGTGTGTGTGTGCGCACGCACGCGCTCCCGTGTGTTTATGTGTGGGCGCGCGCACGCGTGTGTCTTTGTGTGCGCGCGCGTGTGTTTGTGTGTGTGTCTACGTGTGCACACACACGTGCACGTGTGTGTCTGTGTCTGCGCAAGTGCGTGTGTGTGTACGTGCGCGGGTGCGTGAGCGCGTGCATGTGCGTGTGTGTGTGTGTGTGCGTGCACGCGAGTGCGTGTGTGTGTGTCCGTGTGTGAGTGCGTCCGTGCGTACATTTGTGTGTGTGTGTGTGTGCGAGAGTGTGCACACGTGTGTGTATGTGTGTGCGTGTGTGTGTGAGAGTGTGTATGTGTGCGTGTGTGTGTGTTCGAGGGGCGCGCGTTAGTGCATGTGGGCGTGTGTGTGTGTGTGTGTGTGTGCGCGCATGCATTTGTGTTTGTGTGCAAGTGAGCGCGTGCACGCGCAAGCACTCGCCCGCGCTTGTGTGGTTGTGTGCGCCCGCACGCGTGTGTCTTTGTGTCTGTGTGCACGTGCCTAGTTGCCTGCATATGTGTGTGTCTATGTATGTGTGTGTGCGCGTGTGTCTGTGTGTATACATGCGCGCGCGCGTGTACGTACTGCGTACGTGCATGCCTGTGTGTGTGTAGGTGCGATTGCATGCGCGCGCACAGATGTGTGTGTGCGCGCACGTGTTTGTGTATGTGTGTGTGTGTCTGAGTGTGTGTGAGAGAGAATGCGTGAGCGCACGCACGCGTGTGTATGTGTGTGTGTTTGCTTGTGTGTGTGCACGCGCATTTGTGTGTGCGCGCGTGTTTGTGTGTGTGTCTGTGCGTGTGTGTGCGTATCTGTATGTTTGTGTGTCTGTGTGTGTCTGTGCGTGTGTGTATGTGCACGCACACGTGTGTGTGTGTGTATGCACGCACGCGTGTGCTCGTGTTCGTGTGTATGTATGCGCGCATGTGTGTGTGTGTGTTTGTGTGTGTGTGTGTGTGTATTTGTGTGTGTTTGTGTGTGTGTGAGAGAGTGTGTGCACCCGTATGTGTGTGTGTGTGTACGTGTCCGTTTGAGCGTGCACGCGCGTGTGTTTTTGTGTGTGTCTGTTTGTGCGCGCACGTGTGTGTGTATGTGTGTATGTGTGTGTGCACGGGCGTGCGTGTGCGCGCGCGTGTGTGTATGTGTGAACGTGTGTGCACGGGTGTGCGTGTGTGTGTCTGTGTGTGCACGCACGTGTGTGTGTGTGTGTGTCTGTGTGTGCACGAGCGTGCGCGTGTGTGTGTCTGTGTGTGCACGTGTGTGTACGTACGTGTGTGTGTGTGTGTGCACGCACACACGCGTGTGTGTTTGTGAGTGAGTGTGTGTGCGTGTCTGCGTGCCTACGTGTTTATGTGTGTGTGCGTGTGTATGTGTGTGTGTCTGTGGGTGCGCACGCGTGTGTGTGCGTGTGTGAGTGCGTGTGTATGTGTGTGTGTGTGTTTGCACGCACGCGTGTTTTTGTGTGCGCGTATTTGTGTGTGTGTGTGTGCGCGTGCATGCGCATTTGTGTTTGCATGTGGGAATGGGTGTGCGCGCACGCGTTTTCATATTTGTGAGTGTATGTGTTTGCGCATATGTGTGTGTGTGTGCGCGTGTGAGTACGCTCCCACGTGTTTGTGTGTGTGTGTTGTTTTGTATGCGGGTGTGTGAGTGTGCACGGGCGTGTTTGTGTGCGCGCGAGCGCGTGTTTGCGTGTGTGTGTGTGCGTGTATATGCTCACGCTTGTGTGTGCGTGTGTATGAGTGTGTATGTGTGCACGTGTGTTTGTGTGCGTGTGTGTGTGTGTGCGCGCGAGCGGCGTGCATCAGTGTATTTGTGCGTGCGTGCATGTGTGTGTATGTGTGAGTGTGTGCGCATGTGCGTGTATGCGCACACACACACGGGCGTATGCGAGTGTGTCTGCATACTCGCATGCGTGTGTCTGTGTGTGTGTGTGTGTGCGCGCGCGCGCGTGTGTTTGTATGTGCGTGTGTGTGTGTGCGTGTGTTTGTGTGCGTGTGTTTGTGTGTGTGTGTGTGTGTGTGTGTGTGCGTGTGTGTGTGTGTGTGCGTGTGTTTGTGTGTGTGTGTGTGTGTGCGTGTGTGTTTGTATGTGAGTTTGTGTGTGCGCGCACGCGTGTGTGAGTGTGTGTGTGTTTGTGTGTGCGTGTGTGTGTGTATGTGTGTGTGTGTGTCTGTGTGTGCGTGCGTGTGTGAGTGCGTGTGTGTGTGTCTGTGTGCGTGCACGTGTGTGTGTGGGCGTGTCTACGCAGGTGCATGTATTTATGTGTGTGTGTGTGTGTGTGTCCGGGTGTGTGTATGTGCGTGTGTGTGTATGTGTGTGTGTGTGTGCGTGCACGCGTGTGTGTGTCTGCATGTACGCGCGTGTTTGTGTGTGTGTGTGTGTGTGTGCGTGTGTGTATGTGTGTGCATGCGCGTTAGTTTATGCGTGTGTGTGTGTGTGTCTGTGTGTGTGCGCATGGGTGTGTGCATGCACTCTTGCGTTTGGGTGAGCCCGCGTGCGAGTTTCTGTTTGTGAATGTATGTGTGCATGTACGTGTGTGTGTGTGTGTGTTTGTGTGCGTGTGTGCGTGTGTTTGTGAGTGAGTGTGTGTGTGTGCGTGTGTGTGCGTGTGTCTGTGTGTGTGTGTGTGTGTCTGTGTGTGCACAAGGGTGTTTGTGTGCACGCGAGTGCGTGTGTGCGTTTGTGTGTGTGTGCATGTGTGTGTGTGTGTGTGTGTGAATGTGTGCGTGCGTGTGCGCGTGCGTGTGTTTGCGCGTGTGTCTCTGCGTGTGTGTGTGTGTGTGTGTGCACGCGTGTGTGTGTGTGTGTGCATTTGTGTGTGTGCGTGTTTGTGTGTATGTGTGAGCGGTGTGCGATAGTGCATGCATGCTTGCGTGTGTGTGTGTGTGTGTGTGTGTGTGTGTGTGTGTGTGTGTGTCTGAGCGTGCGCGCACGCCCGCGTATGCGAGTATGTGTGTGCATACTCGCACGCGTGTGTCTGTGCGTATGTGTGTGTGTTTGTGTGAGCACGCGTGTGTGTTTGTGTGTGTGGGTGGGTGTGCGTGCCTACGCATGTGTGTGTGTGTATGCACGTGCATTCGTGCTTGCGTGTTTGTGTGTGTGTGCGTGTGCGCGCACGAGAGTGCACGCGCGCTTGTGTGTGTGCGCGTGTGTGTGTTTGCGTGCTTGCTTGCATGCGTGCGTGAGTGCGCGTGTGTGTGTTTGCGTGTGTGCGCTTGTTTGTGTGTGTGTGTGTGTGCACGTGTGTGTGTGCACGTGAGTTCGTGTGTGTGTGTGTGTGAGTGCACTCACGCGTGTGTAATCTTGTGAGTGTGCACGCGCGTGTGTGTGCGCACGTGTGTTCATATGCGTGTGCGCACGTAATTGTGTGTGTGTGTGTGTGTGCGTGTGAGCACGCGTGTGTTTGTAAGTGTGTGTGTGCGTGTGTGTGTGTGTGCGTGTGTGCAGGTGTTTGCGTGCGCGGGTGTCTGTGTGTGTGTGTGTGAGAGAGAGAGTGTGCGCACGCGTGTGTGTGCACGCACGCGCGCGTGTTTGCTTGTGTGTGCGCGCGCGTGTTCGTGTGTGTTTGTGCGTGCACATGTGTGTGTGTGTGTGTGCGTGTGTGTTTATGTGTGTGTGTGTGTACGTGCGTCTTTGTGTGTCTTTGTGTGTGTGTGTGTGTTTATGTGTGTGTGTGCATGAGAGAGTGTGCTCACACGTGTGTGTGTGTGTGTGTGTGCGTGTGTGTGTGTGTCTTTGTGTGCACGCGCGTCTTTATATGCACGCGAGTGCGTGTGTGTGTGTGTGCGTGTGTGTGTGTGTGTGCGTGCTTGCAGGTGTGTGTGTGTGTGTGTGTGTGTGTGTGCGCGTGTGTGGGTATGTGTGTGTGAGCGGTGTGCGTTAGTGCATGCGTGTGTGTGTGTGTGCGAGTGTGTGTGCATGTGTGTGTGTGTGCGCGAGTGAGTGTGTGTGTAACTGTGTGCGTGCTTGTGTGTGTGTGTGTGCGAGTGTGTGTGCATGTGTCTGTTTGTATGCGCATTCTTCTGTGTGTGTGTGCGTGTGTGTGTGTGTGTATGTTTGTGTGTGTGTGTCTGTGTGTGCACGGGTGTGAGTGTGTGAGTGTGTGTGTGTGTGCGCGAACGTGTGTGCACGGGTGTGTGTGTGTGTGTGTTTGTGTGTGCACGGGCGTGCGTGTGTCTGTCTATGAAGGCACGTGTGTGTGTGTGTCTGTGTGTGCACGGGCGTGCGTATGTGTGTGTCTGCGTGTGCGCGTGCGTGCGTGCGTGTGTGCGTGCGTGCAAACGTGTGTGTGTGTGCGTGCACGCGCGTGTTTGTGTGTCTGCGCAGGTGTGTGTGTGCACGTGAGTGCGTGCCTGCGTGTTTATGTTTGTGTTTGTCCGTGCACACACGCGTGTGTGTGTGTGTGTGCTTGCATGCATGAGTGCGTGTGCGTGTGTATGTGTGTATGTGTGTAGACGCACGCGTCTGTGTGTTTGTGCGCATGCACGTTTTTTTTCTGCGCGTGTTTGTGTGTGTGTGTGTATGTGCACGCGCGTTTGTGTATGTGTGTGTGTGGGTGTGTGCGCGCGCGCGTTTTCTTATATGTGAGTGTTTGTGTGCGCACACGTGTGTGTATGTGTGTGTGTTTTCGTGTGCACACGTGTTTGTGTGTGTGTGTTGTATTGTATGCGTGTGTGTGTGTATCTGTGTGTGCATGGGCATGTTTGTGTGCACGCGCGTGCGTGTGTGTGTGCGTGTGCACACGCGCGTGTTTGTGTATGATTGTGTATGTGTGTGTGTGTGTGTGAATGCGTGTGTGTGCGTGTGTGTGTGTGTGTGTGTGCGAGCGACATGTGCTAGTGCTTTCGTGCGTGCGTGCATGCGTGTGCGTACGTGTGCGTATGTGTGCGTGCGTGTACGCGCGCGTATGTGAGTGTGTGTGTGCATGCGAGCACGCGTGTGTCTGTGTGTATGTGTATGTGTGTATATGTGAGTGTCTGTGCGCGCGCGCGTGTGTTTATGTGTGTGTGTGTGTGTCTAAGTGTGGGTGCACACGTGTGTGTGTGTGTGTGTGTGTGTTTGTGCGCACAGGTGTGCGTGTGTGCACGTGCGTGCGTGCCTGCGTGTTTGTGTGTGCGTGTGTGTGTGTGTGTCTGAGTATGCACGCGCGTGTTTGTGTGCACGCGAGTGCGTGTGTGCGTGTTCACGTGTGTGCGTGTGTATGAGTGTGCGTGTGTGCGTGCGTGTGTGTGTTTGTGCGCCCGTGTGCGCACGTGTGCGTGGGCGCACGCGTCTGTGTGTCTGTGCGTACGTGTGTGTGTCCATGTGTGTATGTGTATGCGAGCGGCATGCGTTAGTGGGTGCGTGCGTGCGTGTTTGTGTGGTTGTGCGCCCACGCGTGTTTGTTTGTGTGTGTTTGCGTGCGCGCGTGTGTCTATGTGTGCACGCGCGCGCGTGTGTGTTTCTGTGTCTGCGCACGCATGTGTCTATGTGTGCGCGCACGCATGTGTGTGTGTGTGTGTGTGTGTGTCTATGTGTGCACGCGCGCGTGTGTTTCTTTGTGTGCCTGTGTATGCGTGCACGCGTGTGTCTGGGTGTGTTTGCTCAGGTGCGTGTATGTGTGTTCACGTGCGTGCGTGCGTGCCTGTGTGTGTGTGTGTGTGCGCACGTACGCACGCGTATGTTTATGTGTCTGCGCAGGTGAGTTTGTGTGTGTGTGCGTTCGTGTGTGCGTGTATATGTGTGTGTGTGTTTGCACGCGCGTGTTTGTGTGCGCGTGTTTGTGTGTGCGCGGGTATGTGTGTGTGTCTGTGCACGCGCGTTTATGCATGCATGTGCGTGTCTGTGTGTCTGTGTATATGCGTGTGCGTGTGTGTGAGTGTGTGCACGCGTGTGTGTGAGGGTGAGCCCGCGCGTGTGTTCTTGTTTGTGAGTGTATGCGTGCACACACGTGTGGGTGTGGGTGTGTATGTATGTGTGTGTGTGTGTGTGTGTGTGTGTGTTTGTGTGTGAGCGTGTGTGTACGTGGGTGTGTGTGTGTATATGTGTGTTCACGGGCATATTTGTGTGTATGTGAGTGCGTGTGTGTGTGTGTGTGCGTGTGTATGCATGCAAACGTGTGTGCGTGTGTGTGTGTGTGCATGCGTGTGTGTGCATGTGTGTGTATGTGTGCACGCGCGTGTGTGTGTCCGTGTGTGTGTGTGTGTGTGCGCGTGTGTGTGTGTGTGCGAGCGGCGTGCGACAGTGCATGCATGCGTGCGTGTGTCTGTGTGTGTGCGCGTGTGCGTGTGTCTGTGCACGCACGCACGCTTGCGTATGCAAGTGTGTGTGTGCATGCCCACACGCGCGTGTCTGTGCGTATGTGTGTGACAGTGTGTGTGCGCGCGTGTCTTTGTGTGTGTGTGTGTCTAAGTGCGCGCGGACGCGCGTGTGTGTGTGCGTGTCTGCAAATGTATATGTGTGTGTATGCACGTGTGTGCGTGCCTGCGTGCCTGCGTGTTTTTGTGTGTATGTGTGTGTGTGCACGCTTGTGTTTGCGCATGTGTGTGTGCGTGCTTGCCTGCATGCATGAGTGCGTGTGTGTATGTGTTTATGTGTGTGCACGCGTGTGTGTGTTTACGTGTACGCGCGTGTTTGTGTGTGTGTGTGTGTACACGTGCGTGCATGCGTGTGTGCGTGTGAGTGTGCGCACGCGTGTGTATGGGTTTGTGTGCACGCGCGCGTGTGGGTGCTTGTGCGCGTGTTCGTATGTTTGTGTGCGCATGTATGTGTGTTTGTGTATGTCTCTGTGTGTGTGTGAGAGAGAGAGAGTGTGAGCACGCGTGTGTGTGTGTGTATGTGTGTGTATGTGTGTCTGTATGTCTCGTTGTTTGCGTGTGCATGCGTGTGTATGTGTGTGTGTGAGAGAGAGAGAGTGTGCGCATGCGTGTGTGTTTCGCACGCGCGTGTATTTGTGAGTGCATGCCCACGCACGCGTTTGTGTGTCTGCACGCACTCGTGCGCGTATTCTTTTGTGTGTGTGTGTGTGTGTGTCTGTATTTATGCGTGTACGTGTGTGTGTGTGTGTGTGCGCGTGCGCGTGTGTGTGTGTGTGTGCGTGAGAGAGTGTGCAAGTGTGTGTGCATGCCCACACGCGTTTGTCTGTGTGTGTGCGTCTGTGCGCGTATATGTGTGTGTGTGTGCGTGTGTGCGCGTGCGTGCATGAGTGCGTGTGTGTGTGTATGTGTGTGTGTGTGCGCATGCGTGTGTGTGTTTGCGTGTGTGCGCATGTTTGTGTGTGTGTGTGTATGTGTGTGTGTGTGCACGCACGTGCCTGCATGTGTGTGTGCGTGTGAGTGTGCGCATGCGTGTGTATGTGTAAGTGTGCACGCGTGTGGGTTTACGCGCACGTGTTCGTATGTTTATGCGGGCACGTGTGTCTGTTTGTGTGTGTGAGAGTGTGAGCACGCGTGTGTGTGTATGTGTGTGCGTGTGCGTGGGTGTGTGTGTGTGCATGTGTGCACGTGTGTGTGTGTCTGTGTTTGCGTGTTCGCGCGTGTGTGTGTTTGTGTGTGTGTGAGAGAGTGTGCGCAAGCGTGTGAGTGTGTGTGTGCGCGCGCGTTTGTATGTGAGCATGCGCGCACGCATGTGTTTGTGTGTGTGCGCGCGTGCGTTTTCGTGTGTGTGTCTGTTTATTTGTGCGCGCACGTGTGTGTATATGCATGTGTATGTGTGTGTGTTTGTATGTGTGTGAGAGAGAGAGAGAGTATGCGTGTGTGTGTGTGTGTATGCGTGTGCATTTCTCTGTGTGTGCACGCGCGTGTTTGTTTGTTTTGGTGTGTGTGCGTGTGCGCGCGTGTTAGTATGCACGTGCGTGCGTGCCTGTGTGTTTGGGTATGTGTGCGTGTGTGCGCGCACACTGTGCTTATGTGTCTGCGGGTGTCTACGCGTATGTGTGTGTGCGTGCGTGCGTGAGTATGTGTGTGTGTATGAGCGTGTGTGTGTGTGTGCGCACACGTGTGTGTGTTTACGTGTGCGCGCGTGTTTGTCTGTGTGTGTGCGTGTGCGTATGTGTGTGCGTGTGAGTGTGCGCACGCGTGTGTATGTTTGTGTGTGCGTGTGTGTGTGTGAGTGTGTATGCGTCTGTGTGGGTGTGCGTGTGCGCGTATGTGTGTATGTGTGTGTTTGTGTGCGTGTGGGCGCGAGCGTGTGTGTGTGTGTGTGTGCGCGTGCGCAAGCGCTCGCGCGCGCTTGTGTGGATGTGTGCGCACGCACGCGTGTGTCTGTGTGTGAGTGTGTGAGTGTGTGTGCGTGCCTGCTTGCCTACGTACGTGTGTGTGTACGTATGTGTGTGCGCGCGTGTGTCTGCATGTGTACATGTGCGCGTGTGTGTGTGCTTACGTGGGTGCGTGCGTGCCTGTGTGTGTGTAGATGCGTTTGCACGCGAGCGCGCGCATATGTGTGTGTGCGTGCACGAGTTTGTGTATGTGTGTGTGTGTGTGTGTGTGTGTGAGTGTGTGTGAGAGAGTGTGCGAGCGCACGCGCGCGTGTATGTGTTTGCGTGTGTGTGTGTGTGCGTATGTGTGTGCACGCGCGTTTGTGTGTGCGCGCATGTTTGTTTGTTTGTCTATACATGTGTGTGCGTGCGTGTTTGTGTATGTGCGGGCACGCGTGTGTGTGTGTGTATGCGCGCACGCATGCGCTCGTGCTCGTGTGTATGTGTGCGGGCACGTGTGTTTGTGTGTGTGTTTGTGTGTGCGCGCACGTATGTGTGTGTATGTCTGTGTGTGTGTGTGTGTGTGTGTTTGTGTGTGTGTGAGAGAGTGTGTGCACGTGTGTGTGTGTGTGTGCATGTGTACGTGCACGCGCGTGTTTTTGTGTGTGCATGCGCAAGCATGCGCGCATGTGTTTTTGTGTGTGTCTGTTTGTGTGTGCACGTGTGTGTGCACGGGCGTGCGTGTATGTGTGTGTGTGTGTGTGTATGTGTGTGTGTGTGTGTGTGTGTGTGCGAACGCGCGTGCACAGGCGTGCGTGTGTGTGTCTGTGTGTGTAAGCACGCGTGTGTGTGTTTCTGTGTGTGCACGGGCGTGCGTGTGGGTGTGTCTGTGTGTGCGCATGCGTGCGTGCCTGCGTGTGTGTGTGTACGAACGTGTGTGTGCGCGGCACACGCGTGTGTCTGTGGGTGTGCCTGCACAAGTGTGTGCGTGTGTGTGCGTGCCTACGTGCCTGCATGTTTATGTGTGTGTGGGTGTGTGTGTACACACGAGTGCGTGTGCGGGCGCGCGTGTTCATAAGTGCGTGCACGTGTGTGTGCGTATGTGTGAGTGTGTGTGTGTGTGTGTGTGTGCGTGTATGCACGTGGGCGTGTGTCTCTGTGTGTGTTTGGGTGTGCCCACGCGTGTGTTTTTGTGTGAGAGAAAAAGTGTGCGCGCGCGTGTGTGTGTTTACATGTGCGTGTGCGCGTGTTTGTGTGTGTGTGTGTGTGTGTGTGTGTGTTTTCATTTGCGTGTGCGCGTGTTTGTGTGTGTGTGTGTGTGTGTGTGTGTGTGTGTGTGTGTGTTTGTGTATGCATGTGTGTGCGCGCGCACGTGTGTGTGTGTGTGAGAAAGTGTGCGCACGCGTGTGTGCGTGTGCGTGTATGTTTGTCTGTGTGTGCACGCACGTGTTTGTTTGCATGCGAATGCGTGTGTACGTGCGTGTGTGTGTTTGTGTATGCGCAAGTTTGTGTGTGTGTGTGCATGCGTGTGCACATGTGTGTGTGCGCACGTGTGTGTGTTTGCACACGTCTGTGTGCGTGTGTGTGTGTATGCGTGTGTGTGTGTGTGTGTGTGCAGGTGTGTGTGGGTATATGTGTGCGAGCGACGTGCGTTAGTGCATGCGTGTGCCTGTGTGTGTGCGCGCGCACGCACGCGAGCTCGTGTGTTTATGTGTGGGCGCGCGTACGCGTGTGTATATGTGTGTGTCTATATGTGCGCGCACGTGTGTTTGTGTGTGTGTCTATGTGTGCACGCACGCACGCGCGTGTGTGTGTGTGTGTCTCTGTGTCTGTGTCTGCGCAATTGCGCGTATGTGTATGTGTGCGGGTGTGTGCGTGCCTGAGTGTGTGTGTGTGCGCACACGTTTCTGTGTATTATGCGTACTTGTGTGTGTGTTTGTGCGAGAGTGTGCGCCCGTGTATGTGTGTGCGCGCGTTTGTGTGTGCGCGCGTGTGTGTGAGTGTGTATGTGTGTGTGTGTGTGTGCACGTGTGTGTGTACGTGTGTGTGTGTGTATGTGTGTGCGAGCAGCGTACGTTAGTGCGTGCATGCGTGTGTGTGTGTGTGTGCATGCACGCATGTGTGTTTGTGTGCGGGTGAGTGTATGTGTGTGCGCGCAAGCACTCGCTCGCGCTTGTGTGGATGTGTGCGCCCGCACGCGTGTGTCTGTGTGAGTGTGTGCGCATGCCTGCTTGCCTGCGTATGTATGTGTGTAAGTATGTGAGTGTGCGCGCGCGTGTCTGTGTGTGTACATGCGCGCCTGTGTGTGTGTGCCCGTACGTGTGTGTGTGCGTGCCTGTGTGTGTAGGTGCGTTTGCACGCAAGCGCACGCATCTGTGTGTATGCGCGCACGTGTTTGTGTGTGTTTGTGTGTGAGTGTGTGTGAGAGAGAGTGTGTGAGCGCATGCGCGGGTGTGTGCGTTTGCGTGTGTGCGTGTGGGTGTGTGTGCACGTGAGTTTTTGTGTGCGTGCGTATGTGCGTGCCTACGTGCCTGCATGTTCTTGTGTGTCCGTGTGTACACGCGAGCGCGTGTGCTCGCGCGCGTGTTCATAAGTGTGTGTGCGCACGTGTGTGTGTGTGTGTATGTCTGTGTGTGTGTAAGAGTGTGAGCACGTGTGTGTCTATGTGTGTGTGTGTGTGCGTGTGTGTGTGTGCGTATGCGTACTTGTGTGTGTGTTTGCGTGTGCGCACACGTGTGCTTTTGTGTGAGAGAAAGAGTGTGCGCGCGCGCGTGTGTGTGTGTGTGTGCGGGTGCGCTTGTTCGTGTGCGTTTGTGTGTATTTGTGCGTGCATGTGTGTGTTTGTGTGGATGCATGTGTGTGCGCGCACGTGTGTATGTGTGTGAGAGAAAGTGTGCGCACGCGTATGCATGCTTGTGCGTGTGCGTGTGTGTTTGTCGGTGTGTGCACGCGCGTGGTGTGTGCGTGTGTGTGTTTGTGTGTACGCACGTATGTGTGTGTGTGTGTGCACAAGTGTGTGTCTTTGCACGCGTCTGTGCGCGCGCGCGCGTGTGTGTGTGTGTGTGTGTGCGTGTGTGGGTATGTGTGTGCGAGCGACGTGCGTTAGTGCATGTGTGCGTCTGTGTGTGTGTGTGCCCGCACCCACGTCGCCCGTGTGTTCATGTGTGGGCGTTCGCACGCGTGTGTCTGTATGTGTGTCTGTATGTGCGTGGGTGCGCGCGTGTTTGTGTCTGTGTCTAAGCGTGCATGCATGCGTGCGCACGTGTGTGTGTGTCTGTGTCTGCACAAGTGCGAGCGTGTGTATGTGCGCAGGTGCGTGCGTGCGTGCCTGTGTGTGTGTGTGTGCGCGCACACATGCGTGTTTGTGTGCACGCGAGTGCGTGTGTGTGTGTCCGTGTGTGAGCGGGTGCGTGCGTACGTGTGTGTGTGTCTGTTCGAGAGTGTGCGCACACGTGTGTGTGTGTGTGTGTGTGCGTGTGTGTGTGTGTGTGAGTGTGTATGCATGTGTGTGTGTGTACGTGTGCATGTGTACGTGCCCGTGTGTGCGTGCACGCGCGTGTTTCGGTGTGTGCATGCGCAAGCATGTGTGTGTGTGTGTGCGCGCGTGTGTGTTTTTGTGTGTGTCTGTTTGTGCGCGCACGTGTGTGTGCACGGGCGTGCGTGTATGTGTGTGTGTGTGTGCGAACGTGCGTGAACAGGCGTGCGTGTGTGTGTGTCTGTGTGTGTAAGCACGCGTGTGTGTGTTTCTGTGTGTGCACGGGCGTGCGTGAGGGTGTGTCTGTGTGTGCGCATGCGTGCGTGCCTGCGTGTGTGTGTGTACGAACGTGTGTGTGCGCGGCACACGCGTGTGTCTGTGGGTGTGCCTGCACAAGTGTGTGCGTGTGTGTGCGTGCCTACGTGCCTGCATGTTTATGTGTGTGTGGGTGTGTGTGTACACACGAGTGCGTGTGCGGGCGCGCGTGTTCATAAATGTGTGCACGCGTGTGTGCGTATGTGTGAGTGTGTGTGTGTGTGTGTGTGCGTGTATGCACGTGGGCGTGTGTCTTTGTGTGTGTTTGGGTGTGCCCACGCGTGTGTTTTTGTGTGAGAGAAAAAGTGTGCGCGCGCGTGTGTGTGTTTACATGTGCGTGTGCGCGTGTTCGTGTGTGTGTGTGTGTGTTTTCATGTGCGTGTGCGCGTGTTCGTGTGTGTTTGTGTGTGTGTGTGTGTGTGTGTGTGTGTTTGTGTATGCATGTGTGTGCGCACGCACGTGTGTGTGTGTGTGTGTGAGAAAGTGTGCGCACGCGTGTGTGCGTGTGCGTGTATGTTTGTCTGTGTGTGCACGCACGTGTTTGTTTGCATGCGAATGCGTGTGTACGTGCGTGTGTGTGTTTGTGTATGCGCAAGTTTGTGTGTGTGTGTGCATGCGTGTGCACATGTGTGTGTGCGCACGTGTGTGTGTTTGCACACGTCTGTGTGCGTGTGTGTGTATGCGTGTGTGTGTGTGTGTGTGCAGGTGTGTGTGGGTATATGTGTGCGAGCGACGTGCGTTAGTGCATGCGTGTGCCTGTGTGTGTGCGCGCGCACGCACGCGAGCTCGTGTGTTTATGTGTGGGCGCGCGTACGCGTGTGTATATGTGTGTGCCTATGTGTGCGCGCGCGTGTGTTTGTGTGTGTGTCTATGTGTGCACGCACGCACGCGCGTGTGTGTGTGTGTGTCTGTGTCTGTGTCTGCGCAATTGCGCGTATGTGTATGTGTGCGGGTGTGTGCGTGCCTGAGTGTGTGTGTGTGCGCACACGTTTCTGTGTGTATGCGTACTTGTATGTGTGTCTGTGCGGGAGTGTGCGCCCGTGTATGTGTGTGCGCGCGTTTGTGTGTGCGCGCGTGTGTGTGAGTGTGTATGCCTGTGTGTGTGTGTGTGTGCACGTGTGTGTGTACGTGTGTGTGTGTGTGTATGTGTGTGCGAGCAGCGTGCGTTAGTGCGTGCATGCGTGTGTGTGTGTGCATGCACGCGTGTGTGTTTGTGTGCGGGTGAGTGTATGTGTGTGCGCGCAAGCACTCGCTCGCGCTTGTGTGGATGTGTGCGCCCGCACGCGTGTGTCTGTGTGAGTGTGTGCGCATGCCTGCTTGCCTGCGTATGTATGTGTGTAAGTATGTGAGTGTGCGCGCGCGTGTCTGTGTGTGTACATGCGCGCCTGTGTGTGTGCTCGTACGTGTGTGTGTGCGTGCCTGTGTGTGTAGGTGCGTTTGCACGCAAGCGCATGCATCTGTGTGTATGCGCGCACGTGTTTGTGTGTGTTTGTGTGTGAGTGTGTGTGAGAGAGAGTGTGTGAGCGCACGCGCGGGTGTGTGTGTTTGCGTGTGTGCGTGTGGGTGTGTGTGCACGTGAGTTTTTGTGTGCGCGCGTATGTGCGTGCCTACGTGCCTGCATGTTCATGTGTGTGCGTGTGTACACGCGAGCGCGTGTGCTCGCGCGCGTGTTCATAAGTGTGTGTGCGCACGTGTGTGTGTGTATGTCTGTGTGTGTGTAAGAGTGTGAGCACGTGTGTGTCTATGTGTGTGTGTGTGTGTGTGTGTGTGTGTGTGCCTGTGTTTGTGCGTATGCGTACTTGTGTGTGTGTTTGCGTGTGCGCACACGTGTGCTTTTGTGTGAGAGAAAGAGTGTGCGCGCGCGTGTGTGTGTGTGCGGGTGCGCTTGTTCGTGTGCGTTTGTGTGTATTTGTGTGTGCACGTGTGTGTTTGTGTGGATGCATGTGTGTGTGCGCGCACGTGTGTATGTGTGTGAGAGAAAGTGTGCGCACGCGTATGCGTGCTTGTGCGCGTGCGTGTGTGTTTGTCGGTGTGTGCACGCGCGTGGTGTGTGCGTGTGTGCGTGTGTGTGTTTGTGTGTACGCACGTATGTGTGTGTGTGTGCACAAGTGTGTGTCTTTGCACGCGTCTGTGCGCGCGCGCGTGTGTGTGTGTGTGTGCGTATGTGGGTATGTGTGTGCGAGCGACGTGCGTTAGTGCATGTGTGCGTCTGTGTGTGTGTGTGCCCGCACCCACGTCGCCCGTGTGTTCATGTGTGGGCGTTCGCACGCGTGTGTCTGTATGTGTGTCTGTATGTGCGTGGGTGCGCGCGTGTTTGTGTCTGTGTCTAAGCGTGCATGCACGCGTGCACACGTGTGTGTGTGTGTCTGTGTCTGCACAAGTGCGAGCGTGTGTATGTGCGCAGGTGCGTGCGTGCGTGCCTGTGTGTGTGTGTGTGTGTGCGCGTGCACACATGCGTGTTTGTGTGCACGCGAGGGCGTGTGTGTGTGTCCGTGTGTGAGCGGGTGCGTGCGTACGTGTGTGTGTGTTTGTTCGAGAGTGTGCGCACGTGTGTGTGTGTGTGCGTGTGTGTGTGTGTGAGTGTGTATGCATGTGTGTGTGTACGTGTGCATGTGTACGTGCCCGTGTGTGCGTGCACGCGCGTGTTTCGGTGTGTGCATGCGCAAGCATGTGTGTGTGTGTGTGCGCGTGTGTTTTTGTGTGTGTCTGTTTGTGCGCGCACGTGTGTGTGCACGGGCGTGCGTGTATGTGTGTGTGTGTGTGTGTGCGAACGTGCGTGAACAGGCGTGTGTGTGTGTGTGTGTGTCTGTGTGTGTAAGCACGCGTGTGTGTGTTTCTATGTGTGCACGGGCGTGCGTGAGGGTGTGTCTGTGTGTGCGCATGCGTGCGTGCCTGCATGTGTGTATGTACGAATGTGTGTGTGCGCGCACACGCGTGTGTCTGTGGGTGTGCCTGCGCAATTGTGTGCTCGTGTGTGCGTGCCTACGTGCCTGCATGTTTATGTGTGTGTGGGTGTGTGTGTACACACGTGTGCGTGTGCGAGCGCACGTCATATTTATATTTAATTAATATAATTATTTAATATAATAAATAATAGAAATAGAACTTAGCAGAAACTATGTTTCTGCATAAGTTTTACTTACTGATATATATATATATATATATATATATATATATATATATATATATATATATATTTATAAGTTTAATATAATTAGTTTTTCTTTTCTAATTTAATTCTTCTTAATTAATTCAATAACAATCTAACAACAACAATAACACCTAAATCAATTCCTCTAACCTCTATCAAATTCACTCAACACAACTCATAAACCCTAAAAATCAATTTTATCCCAAATCAAAATATACCAAATCAAACTCTAACTATAAGCATTGGAAAATCAAACCCCTTATCTTATATACTTGAAATGATTCTTGATGATTCAACCAACCCAAAACCCAAGCTCTGTGTTCTTGTTCTTCTTCTCTTCTCCAAGACCCTCTAGCTCTCTCTAATGCCTCTAAGTGTGTTTTGTGAGTTATGACATAAAACAAGGTGTATTTGGTTTTGTTTAGTAGCAAGACATAATTCAAATTACCAACTAGCCCCTCTTAAAATATACTACTCATAACACTAAATAATATTATTAACCTAAATACTTAAAATAACTCCAAATAATTAAGTATTAGTCCGAATAATATTTTACCGAACCGAACGGAATGAAAACCGGACCGAACAAAATAATTACCGGTCTCTCAAAACAAATACTGGACCGAATAAAATAATTACCGGTCTCTCAAAACAAATACCGGACCGAATAAAATAATTACCGGTCCCTTAAAATAAATACCGGACCGAATAAAATAATTACCGGTCCCTCAAAACAAATACCGGACCGAATAAAATAATTACCGGTCCCTCAAAATAATTATCGGACCGAATAAAATAATTACCGGTCCGAATAATACGTTGCCAAATATATTAACAGATATATCGGTTAGTATAAATATTCTCGTCGCAAAATAAACGTCAAACGGTAACTCGAAAATATTAATATAATATTAAATAAAATGGGGCGTTACAACTCTCCCCCACTTAAAAGAATTTCGCCCTCGAAAATTTACCTGACTCGAAAAGCTCGGGATATGAATCCTGCATCTTGCTTTCCAACTCCCACGTTGCGCTTTCACCAGCTGCTCCTATCCACACAACCTTGACCAAAGATATCTCCTTACCACGAAGGGTCTTTATCTCTCGATCTTCAATCCTCAACGGCATCATCTCCACCGTAAGATTGTCTCGAACTTGAATATCATCCATCTCAATCACATGTGAAGGATCTAGAACATACTTCCGAAGTTGTGACACATGAAATACGTCGTGCAAGTTCGAAAGATTCGGCGGTAACGCCACTCGATAAGCCACTTTTCCCACTTTACTAGTGATTTGGTAAGGACCAATAAAGCGAGGAGTTAACTTCTTCGATTTCAAAGCTCTTCCAACACCGGTTGTAGGAGTAACTCGTAGAAACACATGATCACCCGATTGAAATTCCAAATCTTTCCTTCTTTTATCATGGTAACTCTTTTGCCTACTTTGCGAAATTCTCATCTTTTCTCTAATCATCTTAACCGCCTCGGTTGTCTCTCTAACCAACTCCGGTCCAAGCACCACACTTTCACCCGACTCATGCCAACACAAAGGAGTTCTACACCTCCGACCATACAAAGCCTCGAAAGGTGCCATTCCAATACTCGAGTGAAAACTGTTGTTATAAGTGAACTCAATCAAAGGAATATAAGTATCCCATGAACCACCGTGTTCAAGAATACAAGCCCGCAACAAATCTTCTAAAGATTGAATTGTTCTCTCCGTCTGACCATCGGTTTGAGGATGATAAGTTGAACTTAACCTCAACTTAGAACCCAAAGTTTCTTGCAAGCTTTTCCAAAAATCTGAAGTGAACGTCGGATCTCTATCCGAAACAATACAAAGAGGAATACCATGTAATCTCACTATCACATGCGTATAAATTTCCGCCAACTTTGATACGGGATAAGTGATGTTAATAGGAATAAAGTGAGTCGACTTTGTGAGCCTATCAACGATAACCCATATCGCATCATGTCCTCTTGGTGTATTTGGTAACCCCGTCACGAAATCCATAGAAATGCTATCCCATTTCCATTCCGGAATTTCTAACGGTTGCATCAGCCCAGCAGGTTTCTGATGCTCCACCTTCGACTTTTGACAAGTCAAACAAGCATAAACAAACTGAGCTACTTCTCTTTTCATACCAGACCACCAAAATAACTTCTTCAAATCTTGATACATTTTGGTCGCTCCAGGATGAATACTCAAATTACTTCGGTGACTTTCTTCTAAAATCATTCTCTTCAAATCCACATCATCAGGAATACAAATCCTGTCACAGAACCTCAACACACCATTCGCATCCAACTTGAAATCATCATTCTCAGTTTGTCCAATACTAACCATCAAGTCAACAAACTTTGCATCTAACTTCTGAGCTTCTCTAATATTATCAAGGAAATCATTATTGATCTTTAACATCCCCAGAATAACACTCTTCGGCGTCACCTCGATCACAAGACTCATATCTCTAAATTGCTCAATCATTTCCAACTCTTTCACCATCAAAAGTGACATATGCAAAGTCTTGCGACTTAAGGCATCAGCCACCACATTCGCTTTACCAGGATGGTAATTCAATCCAAAGTCATAATCTTTCAACAATTCAAGCCACCGCCTTTGTCTCATATTAAGCTCTTTCTGCTCGAACAAGTACTTCAAACTTTTATGGTCACTAAATACTTCAAATCTAGAACCATAAAGATAATGCCTCCAAATCTTAAGCACAAAAACAACTGCCGCAAGTTCCAAATTGTGAGTAGGATAATTCTTCTCATGAACCTTCAATTTCCTAGAAGCATAAGCAACCACCTTTCCATTCTGCATGAGCACACCACCTAAACCCATCTTAGAAGCATCACAATAAACAACAAACGGTTTCTCCGGATTAGGCAAAATCAAGATCGGAGCCGTCGTCAACCTTTTCTTCAATTCCATGAAACTTTCTTCACACTTGACATCCCACACAAATGCATCTCCTTTGCAAGTCAACTTTGTCAAAGGAAGTGCCAACTTTGAAAATCCTTCAATTAATCTTCTATAATAGCCAGCCAAGCCTAAGAAACTTCTAATCTCGGTAACCGACTTAGGAGTTTCCCATCTCAACACCGCATCAACTTTTGAAGGATCCACCGCAATGCCATTACCAGAAATGACATGGCCCAAAAAGCTAACTTCACTTAACCAGAACTCGCACTTTGACAACTTAGCATAAAGCTTCTTCTCTTTCAGAACTTCTAACACAATGCGCAAATGCTCTGCATGTTCTTCTTCCGATTTAGAAAAAATCAGAATGTCATCAATAAAAACCACCACAAAACGATCCAAGTAAGGATGGAAAATACGATTCATGTATTCCATGAATACTCCCGGTGCGTTAGTGACACCGAAAGGCATCACCAAATACTCGTAATGTCCATACCTCGTCCTGAAAGCAGTTTTCTGAACATCTTCTTCTTTCACCCTTATTTGATGGTAACCCGATCTCAAATCAATCTTACTAAACATGCGAGCGCCAACCAATCGGTCCATCAAATCATCAATTCTTGAAAGCGGATATCTATTCTTGATCGTTACTTTGTTCAACTGACGGTAGTCGATGCAAAGTCTCATGCTACCATCCTTCTTCTTCACCAATAACACAGGAGCTCCCCACGGTGACACACTTGGCCTAACAAACTTCTTCTCGAGCAAATCTTCTAATTGGCTCTTCAATTCTGATAACTCGGATGCGGACATCCTGTATGGTGCCATAGAGATAGGTCTGGTACCAGGGACAAGGTCCACAGAAAATTCAACTTCTCTTTCTGGCGGTGCACTAGGAATCTCATCAGGGAATACTTCGGGAAAGTCGCATACCACCGGAAAGTTTACAATCACAGCCTGACTCTCAACAGACAGAGTCTCCATCAACAAAAACATTAACGCCTCTTCCTTCATAAACTCGTTCAACTGCTTCGTTGTTACCAAAGTGGCTCGTTCTTCTTCTTCTAAGGAAGAAAACATCACCGAGTTGTTATAGCAATTGATATGAACATAATTAGATTTCAACCAGTCCATACCTAAGACCACATCCATTCCGACAAGCGGCAACCAAATAAGATTCACAAGGAAATCTCGATCAAAGATTGATAAAGGACAATCTGAACACACAAAGGAGGTAGTAACCGTTCCCTTAGCTGGAACCTCTACAATCATATCTCTATTCAAGGAGGATAAAGTAAGACCCAATCTCTTAACACAATCAGCAGCAATAAAACTATGAGTAGCACCAGTATCAATAATAGTAATAAGAGGAATGCTATTAATGAAACTAGTACCTCGAACAAGTCCATCCTCGTTTGCCTTCGGAGCTCCCGACAAAGCAAACACTTTTCCCGAATCATGAGTCCTCTTAGGCTTCTTACATTGAGAACTAATGTGACCCCCCTCGCCGCAATTAAAACAAACCACATCCTTATGCTTGCAATCACGGGTTATATGACCCACTTCTCCACATCGGAAACATCTCACTTCATTCTCCTTAACCCTCGCATCACTTCTACAAACATTACTTTTATGTCCTGCCTTCCCACATTTGTAACAAACAATACCAGCAGGGGCATCTCCCCCACTAGTCCTTCGCCCTTGGACTACTTTTTGCTTCCCTTTTCCAACCGGGGCATCATACGGCTTCCCACGATTTTGTTAACCTTTGTTTCTCTTTTCAGACATGATCTTATAATGGGCCCTCTTCAAAGATCCTGCAACTATCAATTAAATCCGCAAAGACGCGAATCTTTTGATAACCCACTGCTTTCTTAATCTCAGGACGTAAGCCATTTTCAAACTTAATGCATTTAGAGAACTCAGCATTGGGTCCATCATAATGCGGATAAAACTTAGCCAGCTTGGTGAACTTCGCTGCATAGTCAGTGATCGACAGGTTTCCTTGCTTTAGCTCAAGGAATTCAATCTCCTTTTTTCCTCTTACATCCTCCGGGTAATACTTTCTCAAGAATTCCCTTCGGAATACCTCCCACGAGATCTCTTCTCCAGCAAGCTCTAGCCTCTGACGGGTCTCGACCCACCAGTCGTCAGCTTCCAATGTCAACTTATGTGTACCATAGCGGATTTTCTGAGCAAGGGTACAATCCATCACCCTGAATATCCTCTCTATCTCTTTCAGCCACGCCAGTGCTCCTTCGGGATCATACTTTCCTTCAAAAGTAGGAGGGTTCTCCCTCTGAAAGGTTTCCAAACTACGAGACCCTATATTCTCGTCAGCGTTCGGCGGATTCTGGTACGCCTGAGCCATTGCATGCATAGCTGCAGCAAGTGCCTCATCGTTTCTTCCAGCATTTCTCCCGGCCATCACACTTCTGCTCACCACATAAACAAGGATTAGAATCAACAAATAACAATACTTGATTGTTAAACAACTAAAGACTCAACAACTTGGTCGGACAGACCGACCTGCTCTGATACCACTAATGTAACACCCCAATTCAACCCCTTACAATAAATAATAAAATCAAAGTTTCAAAATTTCATCCAAACATAAATTGAGGTATCACATATTCATTTTCATCACTTTGCATTATAATGCACATCACAAAAATAAAAAGTCGGATATACCGATTCATATCATTAACATCATATAACCATATGAATATTCACAGCACAGCGGATGTATTCACAAAATATACGCATCAACAAGTTATCATCAATACATAAATTCATAAAGTCATAAAATAGTATACATAAACTATCATATCCAAAATAATAACGTCGCCCAAATCCCGAGTGTTACTACTATCAGAGCAGAGCGACTCAAAATAAAGAGACTCGAGCTAATCCACATCATCCTCGCGGATCACCTGCACGTTACCAATATAAAGGCAACGGCGAGACAAGTAAAGGGTGAGATACTCCAAAACATATAATTAAATGCATGATGAAATATATGAATAGTTTGGAATCATAAATGATATAGGATTAATAAGAATATATTAACACATATCTAAATCTCACACACTTTAAATCATCATTTAGTGTATAGAATCAACACTTTAATTTCGCCACATACTCGCCATAATCATATCAAAACAAGATATAAACTCCATCGCCATAAATTCATATCGTCGTTTTACCGTCATGTTATATTCATCGCATAATCCTCATGAATTTATCACATCATAATCACTTTATGTTTAACATAAAAATGATCACAAAACAAAGTATCATACAACATCACAATTCATCATAAGTCATCAAATAAAACTCAATGCCAAAAGACTCAAAAATAAACATAACTGACTCCATGAGACACGACTATGTTATGCATGTGGTACCCGTCGCTTTGTCCATAATTAGGGAAATTTGGCATAAAGCCCATCGTCGCTTTGGCATAAAAGCCCTCGTCTCTAATGCAATGTATGTGACTTGACAACACGACATCACAAACACGACACAACAAAAACATCATCATCGCGCATCAAGATTGGCATAAAGCCCACGTCGCCATACTTATCCACACCAAGATAACATATCATCGCATCGCATATCATCAAGTATTCATTATAAATAAACCGTCGCAAACATCATGTTTAATCACACCACATCATTACCAAATAATTCACTTCATTCCAAACATGGAAAAATAATCAAACATCAATAATCTTCGCAAAAGTCATTCATAATAATCAGCATTAATCATAATTATCAATATCGCAATCAGATTGTCCATACGCGACTTAAACCGACTAAAACGCAACCCGTTTAGAATTAACCGTAAATTGGCCTATTTCGGGTCACTCCGTTAAAAACTCGTAATCTCTAAAAACTAACCTCACCACGACGTTCTACACGTCAAAGTTAGCTAGCACGTCAATTTTCGTCCAATTCGGAGTAACTAGCTCCGTCGCCGAAATTGCCGAAATCGAAAAATCAAAACATAATCGGGTTCCAAATTAAATTAGCTAACTTATGTCATATTTATATTTAATTAATATAATTATTTAATATAATAAATAATAGAAATAGAACTTAGCAGAAACTATGTTTCTGCATAAGTTTTACTTACTGATATATATATATATATATATATATATATATATATATATATATATATATATATATATATATATATATATATATATATATATATATATATATATATATATATATATATATATATATATATATATATATATATATATATATTTTATAAGTTTAATATAATTAGTTTTTCTTTTCTAATTTAATTCTTCTTAATTAATTCAATAATAATCTAACAACAACAATAACACCTAAATCAATTCCTCTAACCTCTATCAAATTTACTCAACACAACTCATAAACCCTAAAAATCAATTTTATCCCAAATCAAAATATACCAAATCAAACTCTAACTATAAGCATTGGAAAATCAAACCCCTTATCTTATATACTTGAAATGATTCTTGATGATTCAACCAACCCAAAACCCAAGCTCTGTGTTCTTGTTCTTCTTCTCTTCTCCAAGACCCTCTAGCTCTCTCTAATGCCTCTAAGTATGTTTTGTGAGTTATGACATAAAACAAGGTGTATTTGGTTTTGTTTAGTAGCAAGACATAATTCAAATTACCAACTAGCCCCTCTTAAAATATACTACTCATAACACTAAATAATATTATTAACCTAAATAATTAAAATAACTCCAAATAATTAAGTATCAGTCCGAATAATATTTTACCGAACCGAACGGAATGAAAACCGGACCGAACAAAATAATTACCGGTCTCTCAAAACAAACACCGGACCGAATAAAATAATTACCGGTCCCTTAAAATAAATACCGGACCGAATAAAATAATTACTGGTCCCTCAAAACAAATACCGGACCGAATAAAATAATTACTGGTCCCTCAAAATAATTATCGGACCGAATAAAATAATTACCGGTCCGAATAATACGTCGCCAAATATATTAACAGATATATCGGTTAGTATAAATATTCTCGTCGCAAAATAAACGTCAAACGGTAACTCGAAAATATTAATATAATATTAAATAAAACGGGGCGTTACAAGTGTGTGTGTGTGTGCGTGCAAGCACTCGCTCGCGCTTGTGTGGATGTGTGCGCCCGCACGCGTGTGTCTGTGTGTGAGTGTGTGCGCATGCCTGCTTGCCTGTGTATGTGTGTGTGTGTATGTATGTGAGTGTGTGCGCGCGTGTCTGTGTGTGTACATGCGTGTGTGTGTGTACTCGTACGTGCGTGTGTGCGTGCCTGTGTGTGTAGGTGCATTTGCACGCGAGCGCACGCATCTGTGTGTGTGTGCGCACGTGTTTGTGTGTGTTTGTGTGTGAATGTGTGTGTGAGAGAGTGTGTGAGCGCACGTGCGGGTGTGTGTGTTTGCCTGTGTGTGTGTGTGTGTGTGTGTGTGTGTGTGTGTGTGTGTGTGCATGTGCGTTTGTGTGTGCGCGCGTATGTGCGTGCCTACGTGCCTGCATGTTTATGTGTGTGTGTGTGTACACGCGAGCGCGTGTGCTCGCGCGCGTGTTCATAAGTGTGTGTGCGCACATGTGTGTGTGTGTGTATGTCTGTGTGTGTGTAAGAGTGTGAGTACGTGTGTGTGTCTATGTGTGAGTGTGTGTGTGTGTGCGTGTGTGTGTGTGTATGCGTACTTGTGTGTGTGTTTGCGTGTGCGCACGCGTGTGCTTTTGTGTGAGAAAAAGAGTGTGTGCACGTGTGTGTGTGTGTGTGTGTGCGTATGCGGGTGCGCTTGTTCGTGTGCGTTTGTGTGTATTTGTGCGTGCACGTGTGTGTTTGTGTGGATGCATGTGTGTGCGCGCGCACGTGTGTGTGTGTGAGAAAGTGTGCGCACGCGTATGTGTGTGTGTGTGTTTGTCTGTGTGTGCACGCGCGTGGTGTGTGCGTGTGTGTGTGCGTGTGTGTGTTTGTGTGTACGCACGTATGTGTGTGTGTGTGTGCATGTGTGTGCACACGTGTGTGTCTTTGCACGCGTCTGTGTGCGTGTGTGTATGTGTGTGTGTGTGTGTGTGTGTGTGTGCGTGTATGGGTATGTGTGTGCGAGCGACGTGCGTTAGTGCATGTGTGTGTCTGTGTGCGTGTGTGCCCGCACGCACGCCCGCCCGTGTGTTCATGTGTAGGCGTTTGCACGCGCGTGTCTGTATGTGTGGGTGTTTGTGTGTGGGCGCGCGCGTGTTTGTGTGTGTGTGTCTAAGCGTGCATGCACGCGTGCGCACGTGTGTGTGTGTGTGTGTGTGTCTGTGTCTGCACAAGTGCGAGCGTGTGTATGTGCGCAGGTGCGTGCGTGTGTGCCTGTGTGTGTGTGTGTGCGTGCACACATGCGTGTTTGTGTGCACGCGAGTGCATGTGTGTTTGTGTCCGTGTGTGAGCGCATGCGTGCGTACGTGTGTGTGTGTCTGTTCGAGAGTGTGCGCACGTGTGTGTGTATGTGTGTGCGTGTGTGTGTGAGTGTGTATGCATGTGTGTGTGTGTGTGCACGTGTGTGTGTGTGTGTATGTGTGTGCGACCGGAGTGCATTAGTGCGTGCGTGCATGTGTATGTCTGCGCGCACGCGTGTGTGTTTGTCTGAGCGTGAGCGCGTGCGTGTGTTCGTGTGTGCGCGCGCAAGCACTCGCTCGCGCTTGTATAGATGTGTGCGCCCGCACACGTGTGTCTGTGGGTGGGTGTGTGTGCGTGCCTTCTTGCCTGCGTATGTGTGTGTATGTATGTGAGTGTGCGCGCGTGTGTCTGTGTGTGTACATGCGTGTGTGTGTTGTGTTCGTACGTGCGTATGTGTGTGCCAGTGTGTGTAGG